>VNKF01006227.1:0-13432 GCA_008044355.1 Drosophila lacteicornis
AAAAACGAACAAGGGAAGACGAATCATTGTGCACCATGACAATGCGAGCTCTCACACATCGGCTCAAACCAGCGCCTTTTTGACTGGCCAAAACGTCGAATTGATGGGTCATCCGCCGTACAGTCCTGACTTGGCACCAAATGACTTCTTTTTATTCCCTCACATCCAGAAGAAAATGCGTGGTCAACGATTTTCGTCGCCAGAAGATGCTGTTGAAGCATTCAAAAACCATGTTTTTGAGGTGTGTCAATCAGAGTGGAAAAAGTGCTTCGAAAATTGGTTTGAGCGCATGCAAAAGTGTGTAAATCTTGATGGAGAATATTTTGAAAAACAATAAAACTATTTTCCTTAATAAATATTCGTATTTTCATTATTAGGCCAGAAATATATGTAGCAGCCCACGTAGGTTAATGGGATGGCGCGAAAAACTTTGGATCTACCACGCTAAAAAATCTATAAATCCCTTACTTTATATTGTGAATTACAAATAAAAATTCCATTCTACCATCGATATATTAAATTTTACCTCAGGGCCACACACTCATTTATTTGTTGCATATTTCGACTGCCAAAAAATTTTGACAGACCTGTAGACAGACCTCCCTGAGTTGCGCAAAATGAATAATGACTAATTTCATTTTAGCAATTATGGTGTCCTTGAATTCAATTGTCAGAGTCAGGGCCTCCGATAAAGAATGCCAAGAATGCGCCAAGGAACCCAAGAATAATTTGAATAAATTCGCATATATTTTGCATTCTATTCAGAATTTATAAAACACAAAATACAGTTCCGACATGATTTCCGCATTGAATAAATGGGACAATTGCAAAAAAGCGGGCCAAGCTAGAAATATTTACACACATCTAGAAATACGTAATACGTATATATAAGTGTGTTGGAATTCAGGATGGAATTTGGTTCAGAAAACACATCAGTTTTGAGAAACGCATGTTGCCAAATTGGGTGCATATGTTGGGGTTCGGACTCTGAACTATTGTGCATAAAAAGAAGCCATAGAAAAGCTATAAGAGCGTTTTATGTATTTTGTATTATTTTTCCTAAATATTTAATTTTGAGAGATTTAAAAGTTTAAAAAAAAAGGGGGGAAAATTATTGAATTTAAAATACCTATACATTCCTTTGGATATTTTTCAAAATCGAATATATTTTCTTAGGATTTATGTTCAAAATTCCCAATATTTTTGTTCCCACCGAAGCTTTGACAGTTTTTATTAATTTATGCTAACAGGGACTTTATCAAACAACTGATAGGTTTTTATTTACTTTTTTTTTAAGTTTTAAAGTTATTTTTAATTTTATATTAATTTGTGGTTAGAATTTTTGACAATTTAAGCAGCTGCAATAAGAAGCCTTTAATTAAATTATTATATCATATATAATAAATGTTTTTCATTATTAAAGCCTTCCCGATTTAAGTTAAATGCTATAGTTGTCATTGCACTTAATTAAAAGCTTTCAGACAATATAATTTCCATTGAAGCACAGTAAATTGATACCATTACACTAATTAATTTTGAATTGTTCACGTCAAGCTGTCGCCCAACCAACCACAAAGGTCCGGAAAAGGTGACATCAGCGTGCAACCTTGACTAAAAGCCATTAGTGTTTGCTACTAACTAAAACGGGGCTCAAATGGCTACCGCAAACATATTAGGCAAGAACGAAAAGCTGGCGGTGTACTATATAATTATATACATATATATGCGTGCAAATGACTCACTTTTGGCGATTCTCGTTCTCGACATTCTCATTATCATTATAGGGGATTCGGATGCCTCCGCCTCCAACTATCAACTCCTGCATGTTTACGTTGCTTGGAATTCGAGCCACTTAATTAAGTATTTACGCTCAGCAATAAACAAATTCCACAGATTCCAGACGCAAAAAATAAAAACTATTTTCCGCTTGATCTCCGATTCGGCGGTTCGGTAAACAAACTGAAGTTCCTCGGGAATTTGCCGAGGGAAAAAGTAGTTCTATTCTTTTTGGCAAACCAGCGACGACTGAGCGACAGCGAACCGAAATGCTTTCGAAAAAACATTTTCAGTTGATGTGGTGAGTTGGGTATTAAGGCGCCGAGGTGCGTAAAGGTGTTGCTTGGTCTTGTGTGGGTGAAATTGAGGTGAAAATTCGCATGCCAACAAACCTCCACCTGTGGGAGCGGTGCCAACGGCATTTAGCTCGTAATTACCTATTGCAGGTGAGAAATCAAGGACGATGCGTGCAACTCATCAAACAATGCGTCCAGAAGATCAAATACCATGTCAATTCGACCAAAACAGGGTTTTCTTTTAAATAAAAACGGTCAGCATTATGAGATTTTAACAACCAAAATAAAATATAAAAATAATTGGCGACCTGGTGTTCGCTAAGGTCTAGGGCTATCCAGAGTGGCCCGCAAAGATCACAAAAATATTATTTGTGTAATCCAAATTAGTAATAGTCGTTAAAATTAAAATAAATAAAAATAAATTTAAAAAAATATATATATATATATTTTCCGTGGCTTTTGCTTTCCATTCGTCGTTCCAGATAAAATGGAAAGTAGGTCTTCAGAAATATAGTTATTGTGAAAGAAAAAAAAAATTTGTAGTTATTACTAAAATGTTATAGGAACGGAAATAAGAACTTGATTTAATAAAGAATTCCCAGTGAATACTATAATGGCCGTATATCAGATGCATATATGTATATGTATGTATATACTCGGGCGTATTTATATAATCAAACAAATTAAGGGAAAACAAATATAACAAATAAAATTAAAATAAATGAAAATTAATTAAGACGAGGCGGCCAACATCAAGCTGGAGGATCTGTACTCCTACGAGGAGAACAAGGAGAAGTTCGCCAAGGACAAGAACACTTTTTCACTTTTAAAATGATATGTGTAATACAAATTAGTAATTAGTCGTCAAAATTAAAATAAATTAAAATGAATTAAGAGAGACGGCCAACATCAAGCTGAAGGATCTGTACTCTTACGTGGAGAACAAGGAGAAGTTCGCCAAGGACAAGATTCAAATAAAATATAAAAATAATTGGCGACCTGGTGTTCGCCAAGGCAAGGGCTATCCAGAGTGGCCAGCAAAAATCACCAAATAATATGTGTAATCCAAATTAGTAATTAGTCGTCAAAATTAAAATGAATTAAGACGAGACGGCCAACATCAAGCTGAAGGATCTGTACTCTTACGTGGAGAACAAGGAGAAGTTCGCCACGGACAAGAACATGAAACCAAATCAAAAGAGCTTTGGCTGGCGAGGAACCTCCGGCTCCCGTCGAGAAGTCGGAAGAGCCAAGCAAGCCCAAGATTCGCAGTCTAAATAAAATTAAATGAATAAAATTGTTGTATACAAAAAAAAATATAAATAAATAGAACAAATAAAGACAAAAACTGTTCAAATACAACACTAAAAAATAAAGAGCAAGTCGAACTAAAAAAACTAAAATAAAATATAAAAACAATTAAGGAGGAGTGTTCACTTGGAAAGTAAGAACTCGACTGATGAAAGCAAGGACATTGGGTAATTAACTGAAATTGAAGTAAAAATTTAGAGCTGTCAACCTTTATATCGATAGTATCGAGTTAAGTTAATGAAACTGCAAATCTAATTATAATCCAGTCCTATTTTTTAACTATTTATAGTTATAAGGGCCCGACTTTAGCCGCGTTATGGAAAATGTCTGAATAATCTATTGTTATATAAATTATTTAAATTCCGATATATTCTGATAGTAGACCGCACGAGTTAAGTGTGCCCAGCATGCTGCTCAGCGATAATACCGAAAAGCAATCGGAAGAAATAGTGGTAGTTTTGATTTTTCGAGCGACGGCCACACTATGTATTGACCGGATCTCGAAAAGTCAAAAATACCTAAAAACAGCCAACATTTTATGCGAGATTTTTGGTATTTTTTAGAAAAATTCCTAGCACTGCCACTCAGACAAAAACCGCGCGCAACTGGCCACACTGAAGAAGAAGAGAAGCGGGAGACGAAAGCAGACGCCACAAAATTGGTTAAAAATTCTTAAATCGAGGACATAAGGAGTCATTTCGGCCGCAATGGGAAAGGAAAAGGCTGGCAAGTCCTTCAGCATCGGCGACCTGGTGTTCGCCAAGGTCAAGGGCTATCCAGCGTGGCCCGCGAAGATCACGAAGTACAACAATAAGAAGTACAATGTTTACTTCTACGGCACTGGCGAGACGGCCAACATCAAGCTGGAGGATCTGTTCTCCTACGCGGACAACAAGGAGAAGTTCGCCACGGACAAGAACATGAAGCGCGCCAAGTTCAGCGACGCCATCGACCAAATCGAGAGTGCTTTGGCTGGCGAGGACTCGGCACCTATCGATTTGTCCGGGGCCGAGGAGGGAGCCTCGCCCCCCGTCGCCGCCGCCGCCGAACCTTCGGCTCCCGCCAAGAAGTCCGAAGAGCCGAGCAAGCCCGAGACTTCCGCCCCCGCTCCCGCTGCAGTTGCAGCTGCAGTTGCCGAAGGCGAGAAACCCAAAAAGGCCCCAGGAACTTCCCGCAAATCCAAGGCACCGCCACGCCATGTGGACGGCGACACCGAAGCGGGTGCCGGCACCTTAGCCTCTGGCTCAGCTGATGCTCCACCAGCGCCAAAACGACGGGTTCCGCCGGAGGGATTGAATGCAACAGCCACTGCTGCCCCCGTTTCGACTTCAGCTGCTGCTCCAGCTGCTGCCGCCACCAATCGGCAGAAGTCTGTGAAGAAATCGAAGCCCACAGCAGCCGTAACTCCCATCCAGAAGCGATCCAGGCCAGTAAATGTGAGTAGATATCAATGGAAAGGGTTGAAAGGTCTTCGCAGGTGACCTGTACCTTGGACAATAAGTTATTTTGGGGCAATAAGAAGGTTCTAAAGCCGTTAACCTCATTACATTACTTACTTTACTTTTTCACACGTGGAACCTTCAGTTCTTTAACAAAAAGTAACTTTTTAAGATGTTTAAATCACAATTTTGTGACAACTTCATCTGATATCGATATTCCGATTCCAAATTTCAACTGTAGAGAGAAATGTATTGCCTAGGAGCCGATTTTTTAATGTCAGGTTGACTTTTGTCGTTTCGAAATAATTTAGTCGCCAAAAATCATGTTTGCTTTCACCTTACTGACAAATTTTTAACTTGCTGGGAAAGTTGGATAAAGTCGCATTATCTCCACACACTCGGAATTCCGCAAAAGCAACAGCCTGGTCAGCTCGATGTCCTTGAACACCTCCAAAATCTCCAAGCACTTGCCCACATTGGCTCGCCGCAAACCGAGGTACTCCCGCAGAGTTCGGGAGAGTTGGATAAAGTCGCGTTCCATGAGCAGGAGGATGCGTGCCCAATTAGCTCCTCAATGAAACGCTTGGCCTCCTGTTTTGGGTATCTCGCTGTGTTGGCTCCCAAGGCAGGCGATGTGGAGCAGGTACACCCACAGGGGCAGCCGCAGGAGCTGGCTGAGCATTGACATTGTCATCGATCACCACGCCATCCACGCCCACCGTCAGATTGGGGATCAATTGGTCCATGCTGCAGCTCTCCCGGCCAGGCACGAAGCGTTGGTACTTGGTGGGATGCGAGTTGCCACCGGCATCGACCAGGAGATGCGGCATTATCTGGGTCTGCTCGTCCACCACATGGTGCTGGGCGTCGCGCAACAAGGGTCGGAAATCCGTGTGGAATAAGAGCTCGTTGGGCAGCTAAGAAGGATAATAAAGGTATATGGCATGGCTTCCATGCGCGATTTCAACCTCACATTGAAAAATCGGCCCAAAGTCAATAGGATCTCAATGGTTTTAACCTTATCTAAAGGGAGTCTGAGTGTAGGACTTGAAATACATAAATAATAACATTTTCAACAAGGTTCCTATTAATCTTTTCCATCTTCCCTGCCTCCCTAGAACATCCAAAACGACATGTTGATGGTATACTTGCCGACGGCCAAGTGTCTGGGCATCGATATCAACTACAACAAGCCGGAGATCTTTGAGAATGCCGCCGCCGAGCAGGCCTGGTTGGAGAAGTCGCGCAAGGAAGCCATGGAGCTGAAGGTGAAGCTGGAGAGCGGTCAACTGGAGCCAGAGTCCATGCCGGACCGGATAGTCATTGAGCCGACACGCAGCGAGATACCCAAACAGGAGGCCATGCGGTTCATTGAGGAGCTGATTGAGCACGAAGATGCGCTGTTCATGGAGCGCGACTTCATCCAACTCTCCCAGCAGCTGCGGGAGTGCCTGGGCTTGCGGCGTGCCAATGTGGGCAAGTGCTTGGAGATTCTGGAGATGTTCAAGGACATTGAGCTGACCAAGCTGATGCTGTTGCGAAATCCAGAGTGTGTAGACATAATGCGAAGACTGCGCCGCTATGTGGGCAACCTTGAGCTCTGGAAAATGAACCTATGCGACGAGGTAGAGTTCAAGGAAAAGGCCCAGGTCATACGCAAGGTGTCCACGGCTCTGTACGACGGGTTTAAGGCTCTGTTCAATTCGGAAAACGAGCACGAGGACAATTTTTGGATAGAGTTCTGTGAGAAGGTCAAGATCTACAAGACGTATACGAAGAATATGAATGAGAACCTGCGCGTCTCAATGAGCGAGCGGGGCTACAACAACCTGGTTGTGGCCAAGGAGGGATCCACTACCGGCCCCGCCGCCGCCGCAGCGGTTCAACAGTAGATGATCGCTGTTTTTGTGGGCGAGCTCTGCAAGTCCCACTTTATGATACTGTAAGCAGCAAGCTCTATGGATGGCATTATTATATATTAAATATTCTTTCTATTTTCCAGTTAGACCTAAGCGTATAGATCCGGGCATATTTGGTGCCCAAGAAGCTCTGACGACGAGTGCTATTTGCTTATTTCCTAGGACTAAGATTAGTTCAGACTACCTACTCTGATGGCCGCGAAGCCTGCATATATGTGTGTGTATGTGTGGATCCCAGTGCATATCCGCGCAGTTGTACATCATTAAGTGGACATATTCTGCTTCCTTTGACCCTTACTGACATATATTCACTATCTGTGTGTAGATGTTCGATTAATCATGAATTAAACGTAGCGACAGTACATAATCCAAGCGATTTTTAATGCCAACTTCTAGTTAAAACAAAAATAAAGACATTCTGCAGTGGGATAATCCCTTTATTTTATAAATAGTTACTTATTATTAAGGAAATCTAGGTAATTAATCAATGCTAAGGAATCAATTCTCCTTGGCATCCCCTATCCCATCCGGCAGGATGGCAAACATTGCCTCCGACTCCGGCAGACAGGGTGAATCGTATATCTTGCAAATTCGCGTCTCGCCCTTGCCCTTGCGCAGATACAGACGCGTGGTCGAGGAGTGTGCCATTATGTGTCCTCCGATGGGTTTCTTGGCATCTCCCGCAAACATGCCCGGCCCGCCGTCCAGCGAGGCCGTCACCTGATTGGTAATGACCACGGCCACTCCAAACTCATCCGCCAGCCGCTGCAGCATGCGCAGAAACAATCCCAAATGATTCTGGCGAGCGGCCAACTCGCCGCGTCCAATATAATCCGATCGGTAGAGAGCCATTGCACTGTCCACTATGACGACGGCGTATCTGAAATGTTGGGAGCGTGGTTTGATGTGGTTTTCCCTCTGGGACAAAAGCTAATCCCCACCTGGATTCAAAGAGCATGCCTGCGGCCATCTGTATGAGCCGCGTCTGCTGGTCCGAGTTGTAGGCCCGCGAACACGCCACGTTGTCCAGGACCTCGGCCTCGTTGAGCTTGTACCGCTGAGCGATGGCGGATAACCGCTCCGGCCGGAAGGTGTTCTCCGTATCGATGTACAGGCACTTGCCCTCGCCGCCCTTCTGGCTGATGGGCAGCTGGCAGGTCACCGCCAGCGTATGGCAGATCTGCGTCTTGCCGCAACGGAACTCGCCAAAGATCTCCGTGATGGAGCCCGTCTCAATGCCTCCGCCCAAGAGCTTGTCCAGTTCCTTGGAGCCAGTGGTTAGCTGCACCACATCCGCTCGCATCTGATGAAAGGTGCGCGCACTAAGGAAACCCAAGGGCACCAGTTTGTTCGCCTCCGTAATGATCTGTTCCACCTTGCCGCCGCCCAGGCCCGGAATGTTCATCAGTTGCTTCTTGGTGGCATTGGCCACCGCCTCCACGGTGTGCAGGCTGGCCTGCTGCAGCAGCCTGATGTCCTTGGCCGTGATGCTGCCGCCCTGGAAAGTGCGTCGTTCAGAAAAGGGTGCGATCTTTGTTCCACGATCATTGATCGATGCTCACCACCAACTTGGCCACGCTGAGGGGTCCCCCTTCCTCCTCCTCTGTCGCCGCCGCCTCGACGTTCGTCAGCTTCTCCATTGACAGTTACGACGTTTGAGTTTTGGAATTCGTTTGAGTTTGCCCTTAAAATTCTCCGTTTTTGAAAGTCGTCAAGGAATTTCGTAAAGATTGGCGCCAGCAGCAATCATCTGGTGTCTTTTGCCATTCGCCCCGAAGGAACAGCCTTGCCGACAGCGCCGCTACAGTGAACACAGCACACGGAAGGACTGCCGACCACGATGAGCGATTATCATTATTTTGATATTAAACTGTAAGTATTTCTGAAAAAATTGAAGTTATATTTATAACTAGCATATTACTTAGAAAACTACGAGACCCGGATAGAGTTGTTTTGACTCCAGCCTTCTTTCGTAGCTGCGTTCTCGATGCCCTGGACAGTTACTTTTGTGAGGAAAAGCCAGTCCTAGATATTGTCAAGTTCTGCGCCAATCAAAAACGCATAATTTTCCGGGTCCCTGAGGAATTTTCCGAGATGACACGCCTTTCCATTGAACTAATAGGGCATTATCAGGAGACTCCCTGTCATTTCGAGGTCCTTGAAACCTCCAAGACGACGCTAGACTTTGAAAAAGGCAGTGAAAAAGATACAGAGGACGCGTAAAATAATTAGCATGCGATGTTTGAAAATTGGTAAAAATAAAAACTCACTTATTAATAGTATTAATTTAAAAAAACCGTTAAAATAAAATTTAAGTTTCAAATGGTATTTATTGCCATTCACAACGATGCAAACTTTATAGCCAAGTTAAAAAAAGCTAGAAATGTTAATTTATAAACAAGTATGCACGTTATATGTGATTAAAAAATGTATTTAATATTTACCATAATCTGAAATTAAAATTTTTTTATTAATAATTAATAGATAATTAATAGCATTTTTGAATTATTTACGGATTAAAAAATACCAACACAACACTTCCCAGTCAACTGGGCATCTCTGATTGGGCCCAGCTGTTCGGAAGGCAGAAAGAAACAGTGAAAAGGGAAAAATTACATAAAAATAACACACATTGACCGGCATTTTTTGAGGACTTCCCGAAACTTCGGCAGAAAATTGGTCCCGCGCAGAGTTACCGGGAGACTTGGAGCTGTCGTGACCAAAGCATGAGTGGTTACCAATATCTGGACGTGAAGCTGTGAGTGCGGAAACTCAACTCAATTCCAACGCACGTGCGCACGTGCTGCCAATGCCGAAGATGATGTAAAACTAATGCTTGTGTTTTCTCCTCCCATCCCCCAGGAAACTCCGTGATCCAGAGTCCGTGACATTGACGCCCGTCTACCTCTGCGGCTGCATTCTCAACTCCCTGACGAGTGTCTTTGGGGAAATCGGTGGCCAGACCTCGCTGAAGATTGTGAAATTTAGCGCCTCGCAACGTCGTTCCGTGTTCCGGGTGCCCGAGGATTTCCTGGAACGAGTCCGCATAGCTATATCCCTGATTGGCTACTACCAAGAGGTGCCCTGCCATTTCCAAGTCCTCACCACATCCCCCAAACGGCTCGATTTTGAGGATACCGAGGAGGAAGTCATAGCATTTACCTAGAAAGATGTCTTCCTTCTCTTACTGCAAGGAGTACGGCAAGGACAAGGTGATCTTCGTCACCAAGGAGGACCATGCCACGCCCAGCACCATCGAGCTGCCGCCGCCGGAGCAGCCGGAAGGTGTCATCACCAAGGACGGCAACATCAACTGGAGCTGCCCGTGCCTCGGCGGCATGGCCACCGGCCCCTGCGGCGTCGATTTCCGCGAGGCCTTCTCCTGCTTCCAGTACAGCAAGGCCGACCCCAAGGGCTCCGATTGTTACGAGGCCTTCACCAAGATGCGCGACTGCTTCCAGAAGTATCCCGCTGTCTACAACAAATCCGGCGGCGATGATGACGACGACGATGCCTTGGGCGATGCTTTGGACGCGGGAGCCGGTGGTGACGCCGATCCGCTGGCGGATGTGGGCGAACCTGAACCCGCCGATGAGGCGGTTGGCCCCAAGAGCACTTCGGTGGTGACCAAGGCCTAGGATGGAAAGTTGTGTCGTGTTGAACTTATTAAATGATAAGAGCTAGGTGTGACTTCGTAAAAAATAAATAAAGCTTGTCATAGTTGTGGGCCGAATTGGGCTTAATCATACATACCATCTAAATCATGACTTTATGTTTTACCTGAAAGCTTTAAACAATAGTTATCTTGAACATTAGATTAAAAATTATCTTCATTACTTAAAACTTGTAGTCCTACGACAACAATATGAGTTAACATCAATTTATTATTAAGGTTTTCCTGTAATGGCAGTTGAAAATGGAATTAAATTAAAGTTGTTTAAAAATAATAAAGAATTACTTGAAAAATCTGTTATTTGCTCGATTAAAAATATTATTTCTTCTAATTATTTCTAAAGACTTTCACTTTGTTTCCTGACATTCAATTTAAAAATCTTAAACTATGTTTTACTTTTATTATTCACTTGCATTTTCTTGCAAGAATTTATCTTCATTCATTTTATAATTTTTCCTTAAATTAAATATATTTGTAGTGATGTTTTTTAATCAATTTTAAAAGTTTATTTTCCATCGTTATTCACTGTACCTTTATAGGCCGTTTTTCCCGCAATAATTACCGTTCACAACGCACTCGTGGTATTTCCGTGAAGCGTTAGCACCTGACCGCGGTATTTTCGCCCGCTGCCACACTGTTTACGAAGCAAGCGAGAGCAAAGAACGTAAAAAATAATATTTCGTGACGAAAAATGCTGTAGGCGCATTGTAAAATGCATATAGTGCTGATAAATCGCGTTTGTGAGATGCTTAAACGCGAGTTCGACACCAAGTCCGTGCAGAACTTCAAAGTGCAATAACTAAATAAAGGAATTATCGAATATACCAAAGTGCAATTGGCCAGTTGAGACTACAACCACAACAAAAACAACAACAACACCATCGACATCGACGACTACTAAATAACCTTGTGGCGCTGTGGCAGTTGTTTGTGATCAGAAATAATATTCAAAGTTGACCAGCGTAGAAGGCATAATATTAAAAGGCCAATAAGCGGTTAAATAATACGAGTAACAACAAGTTTAATAGGAAAAACACGCTGACTGTGTGTATGTGTGTGAGCGAGTTAGTGTGAGTGCGAGAGTGTGCTACCAATACAAACGCAACCACGACGCAATACAAGCGCACAGCGCATAGTTTTCTATAATAATAACGAAAATAAAAAATAACAGCGATAAATAACCCAAATACAACAACAACAACAACAGCAACGAAGAGTCTCAAAAAGTGCTGGAAAAACTCGCGATAAGAAAGGGCGAAAAGCAAGTGGAAGAAAAACAACGAAAACAAAAACAAAAAAAGAACGGAAACCCTCCACATCGACAGATCTTTGAATGCTGCTGCATTTTGATCTCCGGCGACAAAATGGTTTCGTTAATTGATACAATCGATGCTGCAGCCGAGAAGCAGAAGCAATTGGCGGTTGCTGCATCCACCTCATCCTCATCGCCCTCATCCTCCGCCCCCTCATCATCGACCTCTCCTGCTTCCTCTGATTCCTCGGCCTCCAAATCCAATCTCACGGCCAGCGGAAAACCAAAGGAGAAACGAAGGTGAGTGTACAGCCCATATCCATTGCGATCCCTTTGCCGTCCAAGCGATTTTTTTAGATTTTTAGATCAGTTGCTTTTTTGCCGATTGCATAAGCGTTTGCTTTCTTTTTCTGCCTCCTCTTCGCCGCTGCTTCTACTGCTGCTGCTGCTGCTGCTGCTGCTGCTGCGAAGCGGCTTTTGTTGCTATCGCGCTTTTCTGCGTGTCTTCTCTAATTTCTGTGTCTCGTATTTCGTACATTTCCCTAGCTGAGGGATCATCTATGGAACCCTCTTCCCACAATAAGCTTGGCAACCCTATTAGGATCTTGTAGGTTTTTGCTAGACTTGAGTCATACATGGGCTGTTTCTAAGCTTTCTCGTAAATCTGGGTATTATATCATCGTTGCTATCACCATGAAGATTGACGTTAATATTGTCAGTGGGGGTTAGGAATGATATATAATAAATCCTCGTGCTAGCCTTAAATAGCTAAACTAATCGGGTATTTTTCCTGATTTTTATTTCTTGAGGAACATTCAACATAAATAACTCAAGCCAAAGGCTATCTTATAAGAATCTTTGTAAGAATCATTTATTACTTATCTTGATTATCTTGATATAATATTTCCTAGCTTAAAGCCTGATTACCATCATTCATTTCATTAACTCTCAGAAGTCAGTAGTTTTTTAATGATATTTTATTTTTATCATTCCAAAAATTCATTTGTAATCTAACTTTAAAAATTAATTTAATTTTTCCACATTGATTTTCTTTTATAATTTGATTACTTGCATTCTCTTTGTTTTCATTAAGTAATCTGCATCGCCTCATATTTTTCTAGGCTCCCTGTTTTGCGACAGATTGCATTTCTGATTTGTGTTTTTACCAAGATCTTCCCTTCCACTGATTAAAAGTTCTTCCTTAAGAAATTATTGTGTCAAATCCCTTTTAAAGTTGTATACTTCCTGCTATATTATTCATAGACTCCTAGGTTTTTTCTATTCTGAAAATTTAATATAATTACCCTAAAGCCTTTCCTTTTTTTTTTTTTTTTAACACATATATATTATTTTTACATTAATCAACCAAATTAATGGTTATAAAATGTAGGGACTAGCAATAGTAACAAAAATAACATGGAAGCATAACATGGAAACGGTAATCTCCCTAACATAGGGAAGGAAGTGACAATCAGTGCAATGTATTTATTGGGGAAGGACTCTCGTTCTCTGCCGTCCTCCCATCCATAAGTCTCCTGGGTGCCGTCTTTGAAGCCTTCTTCTGGTCCTCGGTGTTGAGTTTGTTGTTGAAGAGATCAGCGTTTGCGTATGAAAGCGATGCCACAACACCACTTTGTGCACTTGATCGTGCAGAGGCGGGTTGTTGTGGAGGGCTTCGATGGGATGTAGCACTTCTACGGCGACTTACTGTCTGTTGGTAAACAATACAGCCCTTGTAACTTGCTGTGTGGCTACCTCCACAGTTT
>VNKF01006242.1:0-108292 GCA_008044355.1 Drosophila lacteicornis
CGGCTCAAACCAGCGCCTTTTTGACTGGCCAAAACGTCGAATTGATGGGTCATCCGCCGTACAGTCCTGACTTGGCACCAAATGACTTCTTTTTATTCCCTCACATCAAGAAGAAAATGCGTGGTCAACGATTTTCGTCGCCAGAAGTTGCTGTTGAAGCATTCAAAAACCATGTTTTTGAGGTGTGTCAATCAGAGTGGAAAAGTGCTTCGAAAATTGGTTTGAGCGCATGCAAAAGTGTGTAAATCTTGATGGAGAATATTTTGAAAAACAATAAAACTATTTTCCTTAATAAATATTCGTATTTTCATTATTAGGCCAGAAATATATGTAGCAGCCCACGTAATTGTGTGGCCCAGCTCCCATTGTGGTCCAGTCCCGAGGTGGAAATTTGGGAATTAAAGAGCGTGACGCTCGCAAGGGAGCCTGCAACCGGACTAATTAGCATGCAACTGTTTTGTCCACTGAATGGACAATTACATTTTGTAAAAAGCCATTGCAGGTAGGAAAAACAATTAGGAAATCACTGGGTTTTCTCCCCGCCAACTTCCCAACTTCCGCTTGCCAGCGGCGTCGGCTTTTCCGCTTGTTAAACATTTTTTATGTTCGGCGACGGCACTTCCCGCCTGAACCCAGGGTCATAAAATCCATAAAGTCCAGAAATCCAGAAATGTCACCCAACAAAGAGTGCACTTCCAGCTCTATGTGTTCCTCTGTTGTGTTTGGTGTGTGTTCTGTGGAGATAAGATTGTTTGTGGGTTTTCCTAGCTATTATTAAATGTAAAACCGTTTTAAATTTACTCAAAGTAAAGGTGTTCCCCTTTTATTTTCAAAGTGCAAGCTGATGAACTCACAACTTCCCTCCTTTTCGCCCCCAAAAACCCAAACAGTTGACAAGTGTTAATTGTGCCGATTCCCCACTTGGTTCCAGGTATTACTTGTGTGTACTTCAATTTGTTCAGGTAAAAGCTTAAGACAGATGCCCAGAAACTGGGGAAAAAACAAAAAAAAGTTTCACAATACAAAAGGGAGAATATATTATAGATTATTCTAGGGAAATGTAATGATATTTAAAGAGGTCAAGCTCCTTAATATCGAAGTTAGTTAATGACAGCATCGCTCTCGATATATGCAGATTTTTCCCAGTGTATCTCTGCATTGACTCACTGTTCGTGTCGAACTGTAGCCGCTGTCGCTTTGGGCCAACACCATTGTAATTGGCCAGGGGCAGGGGCCAAGAAACGAAATACAGAACTTACTAAATGCTAAATGCGAAATGCAAAACGCAAAACACAAAAGGCGTTTACAGATCTTAGCCATATGCGACATATGGCGTCATTCCGTGACGCTCCCTGGATCGAACTCCGGCCAGTTATTAACTGGAGCTGGCTTGGACTTGGCCGTGTGGATGGATATATGGACATGGGGCTCGGGTTGCCATCGTGCGGCACTTCATTTCCCAGGCGTCAGCGGTTGTCAGGCGGCAATATGCTATGGCAATATTAGACTTTAGACTGCGAACTGCAAACTGCAAACTGCACATGCAGGTCGCTTGTTCGCAGTTTGAAACAAAAAACAGGCATAAAAAGGCGCTGAATCGACTCGATTTGAGTTTGGAGTTCAAGTTTCTGGCACGGATCGGCCTGGCGGGGAGAACTCTGGCCTGGTGGACCGGTTTCGCGGCGGCGAAACTTTCGATTGGCCGCAAATGAGGTCGAGATCTGTCGAAAAGCGAAAGTCAAGTCCAGTGGTTGGACTCGGGGTGTGCCAGGCCAGGCCAAGTGCCGCTGATAATGGCCCGCAAAACCTGTCGCAGCTGTTATCGATACGCGTGCCCACGAGAAGTCCGAGTTCAGGCCAATGCACAGGGAAAAACCCAAAAGGGTTAAGAAAAAGGCGAAAATCATTCTGAAAAGCCTCAAGTTGCTTGGACATCTGTAGGTGTTCTTTCAGATTTCCTATTAAATGTGATTTCCAGGCCCATCAGTGTTCGTTTCTCTCAATGTAGGCCTGCCCTTTGGGCCAACTTCCTCTCTAATTGCTGGGGGTTGCAGTTTTCTGTTCTTTTTTTTTACCTTTTGGGGGCTGACGCCGCAGTTTGTTTGCACTTCCGCTGCCAATTTCTTTGGACTTTGTTGAGCTGACTTGGGCAATTATCGATCTGCCACCCTTTCTGGCCAGAAGAAGCACTCGAACCGGAACCTGGCCTAAGCATTTTAACGAAACTTAACCCTAACTTTCACAGTGCAATGTGGGGCGCCGATAAGAGCCATTGAGACCGTAAGATGATCAAGTTCAGGTACAAGCGGAAGGAGCCCAGCAATGTGGTCGGAGGTGCAGGAGCCGCTCCAGGAGCCGAGCCGGCAGCCAGTCCCACACCCGCTCCAGCGCCCGCGCCCGCTCCCATTCCCATTCCCGGGGCCAGTCCCCTGCATCATCCCCAGCTGGGCCACCTGATGATGGGTGGCAGCCATGGCGGCGGCACCCTGCCCCGGAGCAGTCCGCGGAAGCTGATGCTGGACGCCGGGCTGGCGGACAAGTCGGCCACTCTGACGCGCCAGCAGTCCAAGCAGAAGTCGGTGAGCCACCTGGCCAAGGTCTCCAGCAGCGTGGAGCTGGCCGTCCTGGGCTACAGCAGTGCCAGCAGCAGCCCCGGCGGCAACATGGCCAACATGGCCAACATCAATGGAAACGCGGAGCGAGATCGCTGCATCAATGCGGTTATCGTAAGTCCCAGAAATAGGTTCCTAAACTAAAATAAAATATAGATAATTTTTAGTCCTAAGCTAAGTTAGCGATCTAAGATTAGTCCAAGGTTCTCAGCCAAGCCTCTAGACCTGACCAGACCTCCAACTGATCCCTACTCTCTCTCCCTCCGAACAGGAACTCTTCCAGCAGCTGCAGACCAGCTCGGAGCCGGCTCTGTGTCCGGAGCCACTGCGCCGTGCCCTGGCCAGCGGTCCCCTGGCGGGTCGCCGCTTTCCGCTGGGCTGCCTGGGCGATGCCGCCGAGTGCTTCGAGCTGCTCCTCCACCGCGTCCACTCGCACATCTCGCCGGACGATGGCGACTCCTGCGAGTCCGCGGCCTGCATTGCCCACCGGCGCTTCGCCATGCGCGTGATCGAGCAGAGTGTCTGCAAGTGCGGCGCCAACTCGGAGCAGCTGCCCTTCACCCAGGTGAGTTCTCCTCTAAGATGAAGGGAAAATGGGGATTTAAGACAGTCAATAATGCTGGGACAGCTGGAAGGCTCTCTTGAGCCAGTTTGGATACTAGAATTACTCGTTTCCCCCTCTGTCTCTCCACTATTTATGCATAAATTATCATGCTGTTCGGTGAGCATAGTTTACTCTTTTTCTACGAGTGCACCAGAACCCGTTTCTTGCCCCGATCGATAGGTGATCCAATCAGAACCGAGCTCGTGGCGTGGGTTCCAGTTTGGAACACCTGCAGCACCGACATGTTGCACTTGCCGAGCTGTCTCTCCGATCTGTGATCTGTGATCTGCGCTCTGCGATCTCCGATCGGTGTCCGAGCTCCGAGAACAGTTAGCAAACGGGTTATGGCCAGTCGGACCCTTAAAAGGGGCCACCACTGACGTCAGCACGTGCCAGAGGAGGACTCGTGGGCGCTCCGCTTCCGTCTTGACCATATCGGCAGCTGGCTAATTGCTTCTGTTTCTGCTTCCCCCACAGATGGTGCACTACGTCTCCGCCTCGGCACTGACCTCCCAGAAGAGCCTGGCCCTCCAGAGCCACCAGCAGCTGAGCTTCGGCCAGCTCCTGCGGGCAGCGGGCAACATGGGCGACATACGCGACTGTCCGGTAAGTGTTTCGCCTCCCACGTCCCACAGAGCCCGTAACCCGATCCTAACGAGACCCATCTCCCCCCCGCAGAACACGTGTGGCGCCAAGATCGGCATCTGCCGGGCCCTGCTCAACCGGCCGGACGTCGTGTCCATCGGCATCGTGTGGGACTCGGAGCGACCGGCGGCCGACCAGGTGCACGCCGTGCTCAAGGCGGTGGGCACCAGCCTCCGGCTGGGCGACGTCTTCCACCAGGTCAGCGAGCAGCGCTGGGCCCAGCAGACGCAGCACGAGCTGGTGGGGATCGTGTCCTACTACGGCAAGCACTACACCACCTTCTTCTTCCACACCAAGCTCAAGGTGTGGGTCTACTTCGACGACGCCAACGTCAAGGAGGTGGGCCCCAGCTGGGAGGGCGTGGTGGACAAGTGCAGCCGCGGCCGCTACCAGCCGCTGCTCCTGCTCTACGCCGTGCCGCAGCAGCCGTCGTCCGCGTCCAGCTCCTCCGCCGGCGGCCTGGAGGCGATGCTACCCTCCACACACACAGCGATTCCCGCCCCCGTGGCGGCCTCCGTGGTGCGCCGGGCGGTGACCCCCAGTCCGGAGAAGCCCTGCCTGGGTAACACGCGGCGGGCCATCACCCCGACGCCGCTGCGGACGCCGGCGAACGACTACCAGAACCTGAGCGTCATCCAGAAGAACATCTTCCCCGGCTCGGACGAGACGGACGCCTACATCAGCCGCAAGACCGTGGAGCACGTGCTGAGTGCCCAGTACCAGAACCTGAGCGTGATCCAGGACAAGATCGGGGGCCAGGGACAGAGCCAGGCAGGACACGCAGGACAACCACTCCAGCCGCTCCAGAGCGCGGACAAGGACGGCGGCTTCCTCAGTCGGAAGCCCATCGAGGCGGTGCTGAGTGCCCAGCTGGCGCGGCGCCAGCACCTGCAGCTGCAGCGCAGCCACAGCGCCGAGTCGAGCTCGGGCCACGGCAGCCACTCCTCCTCCTCGAACGGCAGCTCGCCGCCCAGCGACGGCCTGACCATGCCGGAGCACCTCAACCAGCCGCGCCGCCGGGACTCGGGCAACTGGTCCGGCGACCGAAACAGCGCCAGCTCCGCCAGCTCCACGACGCTGGACAACCCCTATCTGTACATGGTGGCCAAGCGCGGCGGCGTGGCCGGCGCAGTGCCCCAGAGTCCCACGCGCCACGGCCTGCCCTACGATCCCGGCTACGACTCCTTCTCGCTCAGCTCCACGGACTCCTATCCGCCGAAGCACACGCTGCGCGACCCGCAGCTCGCCAAGATTCCCGAGGCGGCCATGGGCATGGCAGCCATGCCGCCGCATCCCGGCCACCCCGGCCATCCCGGCCACCCAGGGCATCCAGGCCATCCAGGCCACGGACTGGCGCTGTCCGGGGACTGCGAGAAGCTCTGCCACGAGGCCGACCAGCTGCTGGAGAAGTCGCGGCTGGTAGAGGAGTCGCACGACCTGGAGACGGCGCTGGTGCTGTGCAACGCCGCCGCCGGACGGGCGAGGGCCGCCATGGATGCCCCGTACAGCAACCCGCACACGATGACCTTCGCCAGGATGAAGCACAACACGTGCGTGATGCGGGCGCGGAGCCTGCACCGCCGCATCCTGGTGGAGAAGGGCGCCGAGTCGGAGGCCATGCCGGAGCTGAAGCACATGCGCGAGGGCAGCACCAGCAGCGTGAAGCACGTGCGCCAGAACAGCAAGGACCGCACGCTGGACAAGGAGCAGCAGCAGCAGTTCCAGGTGCAGCAGCAGCAGCAGCAGCAGTTCCAGCAGATCCAGCAGATGCAGCAGATCCCCGCCAGCATCGAGATCTACGCCACGCTCCCGAAGCGCAAGAGTCCGCTCAAGGCGCTGGCCTCCGCCGCCGCCTCCGCCTCGGCCTGCGACGACAACGCCATCGAGTACGAGCAGGAGCGGGAGAAGGAGAAGCCGGCGACGCCCGGGAAGCCGGAGCGGGAGAGCCGCTCGCTGTTCGGACGCAAGGACAAGGACAAGGACAAGGACAGGGAGAAGGAGAAGCGCAGCCGGAGCGAGGACCGCAACAAGCTGACGCGCGAGTTCTCGCTCACGGAGACCCTGCTGGTCAACGCCAAGGACACGCTGAAGAAGCACAAGGAGGACAAGGACGAGAAGAAGGAGAAGGACAAGAGCGGCAAGAAGCAGCACAAGATCCGGCGCAAGCTGCTCATGGGCGGCCTCATCCGCCGCAAGAACCGCTCCATGCCGGACCTCACCGAGGCGGATCTCACCGAGGCCACGCACCATCCCCACCACCCGCACTACCCCGCCATCGCCCCCGGCTCGCAGCTGCTCCTGGGCACCTCCGTGGACGACAGCGCCGTGGGCCTGGGCAAGCACAGCCTTGGCCACGGCCACGCCGCCGCCATGAGTGGCTACATCTCCGAGGGACACTTCGACTACCCCGGCGGAGGAGCGGCCACCCAACCCGGTGCCGGGGCCGGCAGCAACCCCAATCCCAACCTGGAGCGCAGCAAGCTGATGCGCAAGAGCTTCCACGGCAGCGGCCGCCAGCTGACCATGGTGCCCAAGGTGGCCCCGCCGCCGCCCATGCGCACCAGCTCCGCGCTGACGCCCCAGCAGCAGCAGCAGCAGCAGCAGCAGTTCCACCACGAGGCCAACCTCTCCAACCTGTCCGCCATGAGCTCGAACACCTCGATCAGCGAGGACTCCTGCCAGACGATCGTCACGTGCGCCCAGGTCCACTCCGAGCAGAGTCCGCTCAAGGAGCAGCTGCAGCTACTCCAGGGCCAGGAGCTGCCCCTGCCCCTGCCCCTGCCGCCGCCGATGGAGCTGCCGCCGTATCCCAGTCCGCCGCACTCCGCCTGCCACTCGCGGCAGGCCAGCGAGGACTTCCCGCCGCCCCCGCCCCCGGAACTGGATCTGGAGCCGCTCAACCAGCAGCTGTGCCAGCTGCAGGCTCTGGAGGCGGCCAGCAAGCAGCAGCGCCAGCAGCTCGACTCCCTGGAGGGCACCACCAGCATCCTGGCCCAGCTGCAGCAGCGCCAGCACCTGCTCAAGCTGCGCAAGGAGCAGCAGCAGCAGCAGCCGGGCGGCGGCCACCCGGCGGACGCCACCTGGCTGAAGGAGCTCCAGGCGAAGCAGGCCAGCGATCTGCGGGCCATGCAGCGCAAGCTGGAGGCCTCCTCGCCGTCCAGTGTCCGGGACCTGGCCCACCGCTTCGAGCAGACCTCGCTGGCCCCGCAGATCCGCTCGTATGCCTCCCAGGAGCTGCTCTCGCAGCCGGCGGCTCAGCTGCGCACCCAGATGAACGGCCTGCCCAGCTCCAAGCTCGACGTGGATGAGGTGGACTCGAGGCCCAGCCTCCACCAGCAACAGCAGCAGCAGCAGCAGCTGGTGCTGCCCAAGCCCAAGTACGAGATGAGCCAGTCGCAGATAGCGGAGGAGATCCGCGAGGTGGAGCTGCTCAACACGATGGTGCAGCAGAGTCTCCAGCAGAGCCAGCAGCCGAAGCGGGTCAAGAAGAAGAGCGTGTCCTTCTGCGACCAGGTGATCCTGGTGGCCACCGCTGGCAACGAGGAGGACGACGACTTCATACCCAACCCCATCCTGGAGCGGGTGCTGCGCACGGCCCAGCATCCCAACGAGAAGGTGGGCGGCGTCACCGCCCAGATGATCCAGCAGCAGCAGCAGAACATGCTCAGGCTGCAGACGGAGGCGCAGCCCAGGCAGCAGCAGCCGCAGCAGCTGCAGCAACCCCAGATGTTGCAGCAGCAGCCATCGCCCATGCTTGGCAGGCCGGCAGCAGCAGCACCCAACGCGGACATGCAGCGCTATGTCCAGAGGATCCAGCACCACCAGGAGCTGATCCGCCAGCAGCAACAACAGAAGCAGCAACAGCAGCAGCAACAGCAGCAACAGCAGCAGCAACAGCAGCAGCAACAGCATCGCACCAGCATGAACGGCTTGGCCAGCCAGCAGGTGCAGCATCTGCAGGAGCAAATGGACAGCCAGTACACCAGCATGCCGAGGCCGATGCACCACAACCAGATCCTGGCCCAGAGCTACTCCGTTCAGCTGCAGAAGCACCAGCAACTCCAGCAGCAACAGCAGCAGCAGGCGCCCCAACTGAACCTGGGCTACTTCAGCAACGGCTCGGTCTCGGAGCAAGTGCCCCTGCCCTCGCCCTATCAGCGTGTGCCTCTGCCACATGGCTACCCGGCTGCGGCTCCCGCTCCAGGACCGGCTCCCGGACCCTATTTCCCACTGCCCAATGTCCAGCAGCACCAGCACCAGCAGCAGCAGCAGCAGCAGCAGCTCCTGCAGCAGCAACAATTGCTGGCAGCCAGCGGCAAGCCCGCCGCCAAGAAGGTGAGCTTCGAGCCGGGAACCAAGGGCGAAGCCGAGTGCCTGCCACCGCCCCCGCCTCCGCCGCAGACCAAGCTGGCGCTGCAGAACGGACTGCCCGAGGCAGCGGCTGCTGGCACTGCTTCCCCCGCTCAAGTGCTGTTGGGAGCAGGGCCTGCGCCAGCAGGAGCGCCGGCTGCCATCACCGCCATACCCACCCGCGTCTACAACAATGCCATTGTGAAGGCCTCGGCCAAGGCCGTCGAGTGCAATCTGTGCCGGAAGCGGCATGTGATCGCTCCGGCGGTGTACTGCACCAACTGTGAGTACTACCTGCAGATGCTCAACCAGCGCAGGTGATGATCCCGATCCAGATCCATATCCAGATCCCGATCCCGAGATCTAGTGCAACTTTCTAGCCGTACATGGAACCCGTTAATCTCAAGCAACGCAATGCTGCCACAAGGATGTACATAGCCAGGATAACTAGCCGTAAGCAGGAGGAGCAGCTGGTCCAGGAGCTGCCGGAGGAGGTGCTGCCAGGACAACGGATAGCGAGAGGGAACACAGTCCTTCTATGGTCCCACATGAGAAGTTCCCGCTGTGCCAGCCCATCACCCAACATCCACCCACCATCATCCACATTCACGTCCACATCCAAGCACGCATCTGTCCCCAAGCATATTGTGCACGCGCCCATCCCCAACACACGGATATACTTGCAAGGACACTAACACTTGACACCGACTAATGCATTCCTGGCCAGCAGTTCGCTTCCACCTAGCCTTAAGTGTTTTTTTTTCTATTTGAGATTTGAAGTAACCGCGAAGAAGAGCGCCTTTTTAGGGGAACCTACTAAAATATCCCGAACTCCAACGATTTTTTTACATTTTTTTTTAGTAATAGTATCTTTTTTTTTTTGTGTGAGCCAGAAGTTTGAAACTCAGTCGCTGAGCTTCCTTGTGCGGGCTGTTGTTTAACGACACTCGCATTCCCCTTTTTTTTACACATAAATATAGGTATACAAATTTTTGTATGCGTCCATTTTTGTATCATCTACTGTAGCATTTATTTTTTTATATTGACCAATATTGCGTACTTAATTAGGCTTAGCTATTGTTTCGTGACTTATGCATTTATGTTTACACCTACTTTTACATACATACATACATGCCTATTATACAGATTATTTTTACACCGATACATACATATTTTTATAATGATTTTTAAAAGATTTCTCCTTGCAGAATACGAGTGACGACGAAAAGAGATGCAAGCATCCACAAAAAATGGTAAAGAATTACTTTTTTTCTAAATAAATAAAAATTAAAAATAAGCAAAGTTGTCTTGTTATTTGGGGGATATTTTCAGAATTTATTCCAGGATTATTTCAATATTTTCAAAGTGCTTAATCCGTTGCTCCGTGCTAGGTGGAAGTCTCGGCTAAGTTTCGAAGTACTTGTCATTCCCTCAGGCTACCATGGCGTGGAACTTGGATACAATAACTCTAAAACTGTTAAAATAGATACTCACTGTAACCAGTACTTCTCTAACTGTAGAAATGCCTAAAAGTATGCCATATTTTCTGGGCATATGATGGGTAGCCCCAAAAGTATGCAACTGTTACAAAATATATTAGCACATTCGCCCTTCTGCTGCCTTCTGTGCGCCTGGTGTCTGAAATCATTCTCTTGATAAATTTGTACTGCGAAAACTCATGGCTGGAACCTTGTTGTTGCCTACAACAACATTTTGCCACTTCTAATTTCATTAAATCGCCGAGCAAATGGTTCGTTTTTCCATTTCAAGTAACAGGCGCACAGCAAGCGGCAGAGCAACGATTCTCTATACTGTGCGCTGACGTCATTGGAATTGCGGATGGCGTAGTTAGAGGGAGTGACTTGCAGTTACTGTTAGAATTGCAAGTAATGAGAATGATAGATATGAGAAAAATAATAGCTAACTTTTGTTTTACATAGCATAATAAATGGCTATGAATAAAAATATGGCTATTTCCCGCTAAAAAAGGCTAGATTTAGCTATGCATTTACAATTTGCCAGCACTGGTGGCCGTGCGCTACGCTGTTATAAACTGTAATAATAAATGGATAATCGGCCTGCTGCTGCCTTCTGTGCGCCTGGTGTCTGAAATCATGCAAATGGTAAATTTGTACTGCGGAAACTCATGACAGCGGCCTTGTTGTCGCCTACAACAACAATTTTATTACGCAGGCTCATGAAATCACCGAACAAATTGCCCGCTTCCCCATTTCGAGTAACAGGCGAGCAGAATTCAGTAGGGCGACGATGCGGTGCAATGATCGTTGCTGAAAACTGTTATAAAAATGTGCTGTCTTAAGGTAACAGTTCCTAAAAACAATGATGGCTTCCTTTTCGTTAAACGACCAATAGGATCGAGACGTCCCAAAATGCAACCATGCGTGTGTGCAAGAAATGAAACCGATAGATATGAGAAAAAAAAATAGCTAACTTTTGTTTTACATGGCATAACAAATGGCTATGATTAAAAAAATGGCTATTTACCGCTAAAAAGGCTAGATTTAGCTATGCATTTACAATTTGCCAGCGCTGGTGGCCGTGCGCCACGCTGTTATAAACTGTTATAATAAATGGATAATCGGCCTGCTGCTGCCTTCTGTGCGCCTGGTGTCTGAAATCATGCAAATGGTAAATTTGTACTGCGGAAACTCATGACAGCGGCCTTGTTGTCGCCTACAACAACAATTTTATTACGCAGGCTCATGAAATCACCGAACAAATTGCCCGCTTCCCCATTTCGAGTAACAGGCGAGCAGAATTCAGTAGGGCGACGATGCTCTGCATTGATCGCAGCTGAAAACTGTTATAAAAATGTGCTGTCTTAAAGCAACTGTCCCTTAAAACAATGATGGCTTCCTTTTGGTTAAACGACCAATAGGATCGCGGCATCCTAAAATGCAACCATGCGTGTGTGCAAGAAATGAAACCGATAGATATGAGAAAAAAAAATAGCTAACTTTTGTTTTATATGGCATAACAAATGGCTATGATTAAAAAAATGGCTATTTCCCGCTAAAAAAGGCTAGATTTAGCTATGCTTTTACAATTTGCCAGCGCTGGTGGCCGTGCGCCACGCTGTTATAAACTGTTATAATAAATGGATAATCGGCCTGCTGCTGCCTTCTGTGCGCCTGGTGTCTGAAATCATGCAAATGGTAAATTTGTACTGCGGAAACTCATGACAGCGGCCTTGTTGTCGCCTACAACAACAATTTTACCACGCAGGCTCATGAAATCACCGAACAAATTGCCCGCTTCCCCATTTCGAGTAACAGGCGAGCAGAATTCAGTAGGGCGACGATGCTCTGCATTGATCGCAGCTGAAAACTGTTATAAAAATGTGCTGTCTTAAAGCAACTGTCCCTTAAAACAATGATGGCTTCCTTTTGGTTAAACGACCAATAGGATCGCGGCATCCTAAAATGCAACCATGCGTGTGTGCAAGAAATGAAACCGATAGATATGAGAAAAAAAAATAGCTAACTTTTGTTTTATATGGCATAACAAATGGCTATGATTAAAAAAATGGCTATTTACCGCTATAAAAAGCTAGATTTAGCTATGCATTTACAAATTGCCAGCACTGGTGGTCGTGCGCCACGCTGTTATAAACTGTAATAATAAATGGATAATCGGCCTGCTGCTGCCTTCTGTGCGCCTGGTGTCTGAAATCGTGCACTTGGTAAATTTGTACTGCGGAAACTCGTGACAGCGGCCTTGTTGTCGCCTACAACAACAATTTTATTACGCAGGTTTATGAAATCGCCGAACAAATGGTTCGTTACTCCATTTAAAGTACCAGGCAAACAGCAAGCAGTAGACCAACGATGCGCCGCATTGATCGCTGCTGAAAACTGTTATAAAAATGTGCTGAGAACAAAGCTGGCTGTTATACAAATGTGCTGCCTTAAGCTAACGGTTTTTGAAAACAAAGATGGCTTCCTTTTGGTTAAACGACCAATAGGATCGCGGCTTCCCAAAATGCAACCCTGCGTGTGTGCAAGAAATGGGAATGATAGATATGAGAAAAAAAAAAAGCTAACTATAGTTTTACATAGCATAATAAATGGCTATGAATAAAAAAATGGCTATTTCCCGCTAAAAAAGGCTAGATTTAGCTATGCATTTACAATTTGCCAGCACTGGTGGCCGTGCGCTAAGCTGTTATAAACTGTAATAATAAATGGATAATCGGCCTGCTGCTGCCTTCTGCGCGCCTGGTGTCTAAAATCATGCACTTGGTAAATTTGTACTGCGGAAACTCATGACAGCGGTCTTGTTGTCGCCAACAACAACAATTTTATTACTCAGGCTCATGAAATCACCGAACAAATTGCCCACTTCCCCATTTCGAGTAACAGGCGAGCAGCAAGCAGTAGACCAACGATGCGCTGCATTGATCGCTGCTGAAAACTGTTATAAAAATGTGCTGAAATGCGCTGCCCTGAACTAACGATTTTTGAAAACAATGATGGCTTCCTTTTGGTCAAACGACCAATAGGATGATCGAAGCATCCTAAAATTGCTCTCTTCTCGCTGCGCTCCTCTACGCTGACGTCAGGCGGCCAAGAACTGTTATAATATATTTTAGCACAGAAATAATCGGCCTGCTGCTGCCTTATGTGCGCCTGGTGCCGCCATTTCAGTTTCGCCAGCATTCAAAGCGTTTTATGGCCAAACAAATAATGCTGCTTGCTGAAATCAATCTAGCTTTGAAGCTTTGCGTAATCCTTGTCCATATGCACCTGCTAACGTAAACTTCCTTTAAAGCTCCAATAACTGAGCTTGTATGCAGGATTCACAACCATGTGTCTTAGGTGAGAGGTTTTATAAAGACTTTTGGCCCTTGTCCTTGCTGCCCACCCAAGTATTTGGTTGCTCCTTCAAAGCTTCTAGAAATTTCAGACTTTAGACGAGCTTTGCAGCCAAATCCCTTACTTGAAGCTTTCGCAAGGCTTGCCACGTGTCCTTGCTAAGCTTTGAGACAAGCTTGATATCCAATACTCTTGCCAGTGTATACTTGGGACTTTTCGCCACAAGCTTTTTATTCTAGATGTTTCCCCGTCGCCTTGCTTGCCCTTCCTTCCCCTCCCGAGCAGAACCACGAGTTTGACTGAAACTATTCCCAGCTATTCCCGGGATGGAAACAGCGTTGGTTTAGTTTTTTAGAAAAGGGTTCCATTTTTATTCATACATATTCATATTGTTTGTTGTGTGGGAATCGAGCGAGGATCCGCTCCAGGTCCGATCCCCTTGTCTGCGGGATAGGTGGCTTGGTGTGGTTGTGTGTAGAGAGATGTGTGTGGAGTTTATATACGGGGCTAAAGACGTGAGTGGAGGTGGACTGGGTGAGTACATCCTTGTTGGGGGTTACAGTTACAGTTACAATTAGGGGGAGCTTAGCGTTATCTGAACCGGGTATCTGGGTATATCCGGTATATGTATCTGTATATATATTTACTTGCAGTTGCCGTTGCCTTTTCTTTTCTTTTCTTTTCTTTTCTTTACTTTCCTCTCGGTTCGTTTCTTCTCGGTTTTGTATTGCTAATACTCGGGCGCTGCGCTTCTACTTGCTAGTGTAAAGGTTCTCCTCCTCTCCGCGGAAACAACAATCCTCGTAAGCATATAAGTTTATATATAATCTATATAATCGGCACTGCACCTGCCGTGCCGTGCGCACGTAAAATAAGTCAAAATGGATACAAAATGGGTACGAGAGTACGAGTACGAGTACGAGTAGGTGGCGACCGTTATCATCGAATTTTCGTGTATAAATTAGTATCTATTTAAAATTATATACATTCATGTACTTATCATATCCTCGTAAATATATCAAGCCAGTGTCTGTGTCTGTACAAAACGTCGCCGGATAGGTTATCGCTCAACACTCCTCATCTTCTCTAATGTCTCAATTTTAATGTCTCCCTCTTCTCGTCCTCTTTTTTTTCTTCTTTTTTTGAGTGTGCAAGTTCACATAAATTCAGTCGTGATTCAATTTCTTTTTTTTTACGTTTTACTTTTTCTTTTTTCTCGTCACTAAAGTTGATATCTTTGTTTTTGTTTCTGCGTTTGCTTTTGCTTTTGCTTTGCTCTTTGTTAAATCTTAAATAAAGCTCAAGGTAGGTTAAAAACCGGGCCTACACAACACGGAACACAACACACTCACGCACGTACTACGGTTTACAGTTTACAGTTAGCGGGATGGGATGGGATGGGACTGGACCCGTATCTCGGACATGTGTAAATGCAGCTCGAACTTAGTGTACGGTCAAGGAAAGTATGTGGCTTAAACCAAGGGAATCGCGACAGTACCGTCTAGATTATGTTTATTGTAAGCACGATAAAAACTACTAAGACTAACCCTACAAAAAACGCCCGTTAAATGTGTATATATCCGCTAGCTTATTGTATGCCCCGAGCAGCTGCACTATGTCCCAGTATCCGTCTTCGTCTTCGTCTTAGTGTTCGTCCTCGTGTTCGCCTTTGTCTTCGTCTTCGTGTTCGTCTTCGTGTTCGTCTCCGTCTCTGTCTTCCTCTTCGTCTTCGTCGCGGAAGGATCCCGGGCTGCGCGTCTCGAAACTCTGAAAGCAAAGCTCAAAGCTTGCAAAGCTGACAAAGCTGCAGGGGCTGGTTCGTAGCTTGGGTCTGGTCAGGGCATCAGTTGGTTCTCACGTCTCGGGTTGAACACATGCACATGCACTCCCTCCTCCCGCACATACAGGACTACAGTACACCTACGTTACAGTGGAAACAAGCACACACACACACGTACACACTCGCACACACACGCACACAACGCACGCACACGAAAGAGAGAATCGCAGTGAATAGCTGTTAACTTAGTCTCGAATGCAAATTGAAGCGTGTCGATCTCTGATCTGAGTGGGATGATGATCTGAACCTGAACTGATCTCGTGTGGTGTGTATCCAGTATGTTTGGGTGGTGTTCTGATGGGTGCTGCTGCTGTCTGCTGTCTGCGGTGCTGTGCAGTGGCTGTGGCTGTGGCTTGGCTAGATTCCTTGGCTTCCAATTGGTGTTTCTTTGTTGGTTTTTCTGTTTCTTGTTTGGGGATGTTGGGGATGAGTTGGGATTTTGGTTTCTGGTTACTTGTTGTTCTTGATGATGGGTACTTCACTTTCGCACTTTTCATTTTTCACTTTTCAGGGATTCTGCTTAAATTCCAAGACTGCAATTAAACAGAGAGAGAAAAGGGAGAGAGAGAGAGAGAGAGAGAGAGAGGGTCAGTCGCACACACACGCAAGGAGTTGCACTTAATCTAGGTTCTAAGTTCTATGAAACACTCATTGTTAGAGCTGGCAAAAAATCTATGTTTTGCACTATCGATTTTATCGATATTTTACCAGGGAAACATCGATACTATCGATGTTTCCTAAGCCGTACAATTTCAGCTTATTAAAATTATATTATCGGCAGTTGAAGCCCATTCCAGCATTCGAGAAAGCATCGTCATAATCATTTCAAAGGCTTAAGCTACGTACTCAGACTAGAGGTGGAGAAACATCGATGAAAACATCGATGCATCGATGTTTTTAAAATGTTAGGGAACATCGATGTTTTTTTGGGAAACATCGATGTTTTTGTCACATCAATGGAGTCGGGGAAAAAGCTTTTAATTTATTTTCGAGGAACATTTTTTTCTGTTTTCTTGAAAACATCGAAAAACTTCGATGTTTTTCCATCGATATTTTTTGTTTAAACATCGAAAAACATCGATGTCCCCAAACATCGATGTTTCTCCACCTCTAACTCAGACACGCGAAAAGTGTTCCTAAGCATTGATTCAAAACGAGAGGTCAAATATCACCCTCTTTCTCTCTCGCACTGCTTAGGAACACTTTTCGTGTGTCTAAGTACGTAACTTTAAAATGGAGTCTAATCGGTCTAATCAAAACATCAAAAGTGCGAAAAACAATCAATGGTTTTCAAAAAAAGTTCACAATATCGATACTAACGATAGTGCTCTGATGTTTTGCCAGCACTACCTCCTATGAAACACTTATTGCACACATCTAGACTCTATATATATATATATCTAAGCATTTTGTGCGTTGCTAGTAAAGCGCTCCGTCTGGTAAGTCCATGGATAAGCGTCGTCTTGCGCTCGCAGGTAAAGTAAATAAAGTATGGCCATAGGCCAATCGTTCTCAGTTCTTATTGGGTCACAAGAACATCGAATAAGAAAGTGAGAGGCCTTGTTTTGCTTACATTCGCGATCCCTTCTGCTGCAGGACCTTGGCCCGATCGTTGAGCTCCAGCTCGCGGCCGGCCGTCGTGCCGCACTCCTTGGAGACCACGCACAGGAACTCATTGTTTTCAAAGGGCCCGTAGTTGGTGTACTGCATGCTGATCAGCTGCTCGAAACGCCAGCCATCGGAGAGCGTTGAGATCATCTAAGGAGTGGAGTAAAATGAGAGATTGATTGTCTGGAGGCTTGTCTGGGCCAAGCACTCACCTGGGTCAGTTCCTGTTCGCGGCACTGCAGCACGCGATACACTCGCTTCTTGTCTGCGTGTGGTCGCTGCAAAGGAAAGGGTAACTAACTGCTCCTGCTCTGAAAGCTCGAAAAGGGAAGCTGGAACACTCACCTGATCCCTGTGGTGGATGCACTCCTTGAGCAGTGCTATCATCTGTGTCACATTGTAGAACTCGGCCTCCTCCAGCACACCCTCCTCGGAGACGCCGTCCAGCACGAGCTTGCCGTGCCGCAGATAGTTTAAAACGGGCGCAAAGTATTTGGGATCCCGGTCGATTAGGTAGGCGCCAGTCTCGTCCTGCAAAGGTGCAAAAGGTGCAAGGCCAATCGAATTAGTCACTGCGTATCCGTATCCGCGTCCCTATCCTATCCACCCGCAGCTATTGGAAATGTGTCACTCCTGATTAATGCGGAGTGTCACTGTCTGACTCTCGACTTTCAAACTTTCGGGGCGGGCTTTCCCCGGGACTGCACATGCAATTGTTTACGTGTGCACCTGCCTGTCTACCTGTCTATTAGCCGCAGCAACAACAGCAGCAACAGCAGCCCCTCCAAGTCAACCCCCAATGACTGACAAACTGGTGCCGCTGCCAGTGCTTTATTCGGGCTTCAAACAATTTAAGCGCCCATTTAGGCAAAGGTAATCGGATGGATGTGCATGTGGTCGGGCTGGGACCTTAATTGGTGGGCGAGCACCAAGCAGCGAGCACAGAGCGCAGAACACAGAATTTAATCAATAGCAAAAGGCGGCGAACGGCAGGCAACCAAAGCGAACCAAAAGTGCAAAACTTTTTATTAAAAACTATTCGAGGCGCACTGGGCAGGCAGCAGGCAGCAGGCAGCAGGGGGTGGCGCTGTCGATGTGGCTGTGGCTGTGGACGAGGGTGAGTTGTTTACACAAAATGGAATATTAGCCACACGTAGCCTCCCACTGCCGCCGCCTTGGCTGTGTCTGGAATTCCGCTTGCTGGCGCTGCGTATTTGGATTTATGGCAAAATGTTTGCTTGTGATTAGTGTCATGATGATTATTATTTTGGCTTCTTGCGAGTCGCGTGACCTTCTGGCCAGCTCCCAACGCCCACTCGGCGGTTCCAAGGACTCGCAGCAGCAGCGAAATCAGGGCACATTGTGCAGCAGCTACAGCTGCTGTTGCTGCTACTGCTGCTGCAGCTGCTGTTTATGTGGGACACGCTCTCTCTGGCGCTCTCTCGCCACGGCCCCTGGCCCAGAAAAGCCTTTCCGCTGCATGACCTGCATTGGGTCACTGGCAGCTCCGCTCTTGCCCTACTTGCTGACCAGTGCCCAGACGGTGCTGGGCTTATTACTATAATTATAGCGCCGAGCGCCGAGCGCGCTATATAACCTATTAATACCTAGGTATATGTGCAAATCGAGAGATAAAAGGGGTAAAGAGACTCACCCGATCCGAATTCAAGTCGCTGTCCTCCTGAATCAGGCGGGATAGAAAGGAATTTGGGTCACGGGACAGCGTCGTCTTGGTGGTGAGGAAGTAGGTGCCGCCCACGTTCAGCTTGACCCACTGGTCGGTGCCCTGCTTCTTCAGCACATTGGGGCTCTTCCGCGAGTTGATGAACACCGTGCTCATGTTGGTGCTGCTCGACGAGTCCAGATCGAGGTCCAGGTCCAGTTTCAGTTCCAGGTCTTGCTTGGTATTTTTCCTGCACCTGCAGCTCCTGCTCTGCTCTGCTGATGCTAGCGTTCTGCTTCTGCTGCTGCTAGCGTTCTGCTTCTGCTTCTGCTGCTGCTGCTGCTCCTCCGGGTTCTGTGGCGGATTGGGTTTCGATTTCAGCTTCTGTTTCCGTTCTAAGCCCAGCTCGTCCAGCGCTTCATGCTCTTCTGCGTTCGCGTCTTTGTTGCGTTTCTGTTGTCTGGCCTCTGCCGCTGCTCTGCCTCTGCTGCTGCCTCTGCTTCTGCCTCTGCCGCTGCCTCTGCTGCTCTGCCTGTGCTGACGCGTAGGTGCGCTAATGCTGGTACTGATTCCACTGCCTGCACTGCTTCCACTGCTGCTCCGTTCACGGTTCACTCACGTCTCGTTGGCTGCTGCTGCTGGGCACTTGCTCGTCCGTTCCATGGGTCTCGTTTTTAATCTTGCTGCGCTGATTTTCATTTACCAAACAAAAACACTGCCGAGAATACCATTACATTACCACATTTCCGCCAGAGTGACCGTGCGTCGGCTGTCGAAATATACCAGCACCTGCAGAAAAATACCAGCACGCCGCGTTATCGAAAATATACCGACAAAGCAAAAAAAGCGGCCACCAGCACTAGCTTTTACAATAGGATTTCGCAAATTAAAGGTTTCATGGCACTTAAAATCATAATATAATCAAACAAAATGCATACAAAGCCCTGTACTAGACTCATCAAGAGGTTCCGGTAATTGACCAAAAAATACTAACCGAATGCAGTGCTGCACTTATCGATAGGTTCTGGCTGACGGACAAAAGCTGAGCTCTGCAATGCCCAGCGCCAAGTTTGAACTTTGAATTCGAACGTGGTTAACTTTAAGGCAAGCGAAATACTAGCCACTTAGTTGGTGTGCAGCTCTTGGACAGTGCAGACGATCGCCATGGACATTCTCCCCTTAGCACTGCTGCTCCTGCTGGCCTGTGCCGCCGTCTCTCCAGCTCCCATGCTCTACAAGCTGAATCCCGAGGAGAAATACGAGGCTGGTAGGTGGCTTAAGCCCAGATTAGCTTAATGGGGATCACCGATTGCTTTTCTTTTTTGCAGATCTCGTGGCAGTATCTTCGACAGTGATTCCGCTGACTGTGCTGGAGGTGAGCTACGGCGCCGGCGGCAAGCCCAGCGAGGAGTACAAGGCCGCCTACCTGCGCAAGCTGCGCAAGCAGGTGCTCCAGCGAGCGGACAAGGGCCGGCAGCCGGCGGAGGAGGAGCCGGGTGCCCCCACCCTGGTGGGCCTCTCTCAGTCCGCCGCCGTGGACGCTGACGCTCTGATCACAGGTGAGTGGTGGCGGCCTACTCGATCGCCCCGATCCTCTCAAAGTCTAGCGCTTGTCTTGCAGTAAAGTCGCAGCTGGAGAAGGCCAAAGTCAAGGCCGTGTGAGGCGCGGAGTTGGAGGCGGACCGGACCAAGTCGTGGCAGTGGGACGATGCTGATGTCATGGCTGGAAATAAACAACTAACCGAATCTTGTTTTGGCTTCGTCTTCGGCCTAATTGGGCCTGTGTGGGCGTGGTGGTTGGATGACGCAGCTCCAGCTTCTGCCGCTGGCTAGAGATTAACCAAAGAATCAGCCAGCAAGAGCAGGAAGCTGCTCCGAGCGGAAGGATGTCTGCTGTCAACGCAATCGAATCAAACCTAATGAGGCCCCGGCCCCGGACAGGGGGAGCTCTAAGCCGGGAACTGGGCTATGTGGGATGTGGGATAACGATGATTATGATGGGATAACCTGCGCAGCTGCTGGGGGACATTACAGTCAGTTTGCTACAGAGTTTGGCCTTGGTCTCTGGTCTCTGGTCAGAGGCTGAAAAATCAGAGCGCCTCAAAGAAAGCGTGGGCGTGAACGTGAACGTGGATGTGGACGTGTGCGTGCTTTTGAGGCCAGCCACTCCGTCCCTCCGCTGTCCTTTTGCCTCTTTGCAGGACTCGTACTGGGAGGCAGGTAAGACTTTCCTTTCCCTTCCTTTCTTTGCTTCTCTTTGTGATCCGCTTTGTGCTGAGCCGTCAATGCGGCTGTCACCAGCAAGTCACAAGTTGCATGGCCGCCGTCGAGGAGCGTGTCACTACCAGGTGACTGCTCCTGCTCCCACCCTGGCAGCTCCTCGTACCTTGTCAGAGCCAAGCCACGGCTGATTAAGCGGCCTCAAATCCGGAAACGGTGGCGATGGCAGCCAACTATTCGCTATTTTCGCTATTTGTGCACTCGCCCCGGGCACGTGCTTAATTTGAATACAAAGGCAGGATGGCAGTCGAAGTCTGTCATGCCTCGGTGCCAAGTTTACGCGGGGAGCAGCACAAGGAGAAGTGTAAACTACACATAAATGATGTTGTCACTCTGTCACTCTGCCCCCGTTCCACTTTCCACTTTCCAGTTGCCAGTTCCCATCCTCTTCACTCGCCTCTTGAATATGATTTCTGTGCTCGATCCGTCGCAAGCAATTAATAGCTGCGCCTATTCAATATCGTATGGTAATATCGCGTATACGCCCACGCTGATGGTGATGATGATGATGATGCTCCACTGCTTGCTGTGGCTGTTGTTGTCGGCGACAGATGCCATCAAAATCGAATGTCAAATCGAATGACGTGTGAAGTAATCGTTTTCGCTGAGCTTTCCCTTCCCTGCCCTTCCCTTTCCCCGTTTCATTTACGGCAAAGACAACAACACCTGACACACACATAGGCTCGGAGGTGGGTTTGGATAAGGACCTGGGATTAAATCCCTTTCGAAAGCAATCCGAGAATAATCCCTGTAAGAGGTGTAAACGATTTGCTTATGATTTGCTTCATTAGGTTTCAGGAATAAGCTTAATCCCAGAGAGGGTTATTGGGGATTAAAATAGGTGATATGAAGGGGATATTTTATATTATATTAAGCTAATTTTACTCAGTAATTCGCCTATAAAATCAATACAAAAAACTCACAAATAAAGCCTTCTTAGGGGATTCAAATAGGTGATATGAAGGGGTTTAAATATTATATTAAGCTAGTAATATTAGCTAATTTTACTCAATAGCTAGCCTCTATACTAAACGCCTATAAAATCCATACAAAACATCACCGATAAAGCCTTCTTGGGGGATTAAAATAGGTTATATGAATATATATATTTATATATTATATTAAGCTGGTAATGTTAGCTAATTTTACTTATTAGTTAGCCTCAAAAACCCGCCTATAAAATCCATACAAAAACCTCACAAATAACGCCCTTTTGGGTGATTAAAATAGGTGATATGAAGGTGATATTATTTATTATATTAAGCTAGTAATATAAGCTAATTTTACTCAGTATTTAGCCTCAAAACCCTATAAAATCCATACAAAAACCCCACAGCTAACGTCTTCTTGGGGTATTAAAATAAGTGATATGAAGGTGATATTATATATTATATTAAGCTGGTAATATTAGCTAATTTTACTTATTAGTTAGCCTCAAAATCCGCCTATAAAATCCATACAAAAACCCCACAGATAACGCCTTCTTGGGAGACTTTTTCAATTGATTATAAATCCCATGCAATCCTCAGGCTTTGGGCTGAACTTTTTTAAAGTTACTTATATATAAGTTATATATACAGTCTCTACGTTTTATAATCATTAAATTGGTTGCTTAACGTAAAATAAACATTTATATTATCTCAAAAACTTAAATATATGCCAGAGTAATTTGTGCCCCGCTCAGTCAACACGGAGCTCCACTCGGAGCTCATAATCCCTGACCATTCCCCAATCGGAGTTAATAAACGTAATCCAGCGAGTATCTCACTTTAAAGGGAAACCGCCATCGGGGGAGCTGTGGCTACATATTGCTTCCTAATCAAGGGGACAGGCTCTGGGATTCCCGACACAATGCCAATCCAATTTCTAGGCCTGGCTGGGGAAATGAAATGTCATTAAGGTTCGCATTTGTTTCGTTTGGATTTGTTTTGTTCCGTGTCTGTGCCAGCGTGTGTGTGTGTGTGTGTGTGTGGTTAGAAGGCGTGGCTGGGCGTGATCTAATTGCGGATTTGGGTCGCGTTCGGACTCGGATGCAGTTGGTCATCCGCGCCCGCTGTTTGCGTTTGCTCTGCACTCGATGCTACATTTTGTGGCGCCCCAAAGTATGCAGCGCCTGGGAATTTATGCAAATGAGTCCGAGGCTCCTCGGGAGCTTCGGGAGCGGAAGGGAGCGGAGTGGTGCCCGCATCCGCATCCGCATCCGCATCCGGCCTAATTGACGCACGTCCTGTGTGGGCCGAGCGCCGCCAGAACTTGAGCCGTGTCCAATGATGCGGAAAATTACTTTAAACGTGGTCATCAAATGCCTGCCTCAGTCACCGTCCCCTGCCACGCCCACTGTGCCCTACTCTATGCTGATTTTTCGAATTTACCAAATTTCGCCGTGTCCTGCATGTGTTTAGGGAGGGAGAGGGAGCCTGTCTGAAATGTCTTTTAAATGCTTCTAGTCTGCCCGCTCTCTCTCTCACTCTCTGAAAGCAAGGAGCTGGTAGCTGGTAGCTGGGCAAACCCTTCAGCCTTCCGAGCTCAGATTCGCAACTTCACAGAGATGCCTCGCAGGCGAAATGAAATCAGCGTCGGGCAAACAAAATTGTACTAAATACACACGCACACACACTATGCTGGCAAAAAGGGAATATAATGCAAACGAAATTATAAGGAGAAGTCAAAGGCAAAGGCAAAGGCAGAGGCAGAGAGGGAGCAGGAGGAGTCCCAAGGACACACAGCCTGTCCCCCCCCCAAATCATCGGCTGGCGTAATTAATCGAGTTTTCAATGCGAACGATTCGCAATCGCATCCATCAAAGGCCCCGAACTTCGCAGACAAGCGATCGAAGGAGGCAGGAAGGCGAAACAGGAGCAAAAGCAAAAGCATAAGCAGAAGCAGAAGCATAAGCAGAAACAGGAAGCAGCAGCCGAAACAGGATAAGGAACAGGAGCCATGGCAGCGGCATCCAATCTATCTATCATAGGCCTGCTCTCGGCACCCACCACCCACACCCATTCGAATCTAATCAAGGAATACACGTTGCTATCTTCGGGCCTCTGCCTATGCGTTTTTACAGGCAATTTATTAATTTGGCAAGTTAGGAGGCACACAGCCGACTGGCAACTGCCACGAGGGATGGAGCTCAGGCTGCCAAAGCGTTTACCCGCTGCTTTCGCTCTGGCTTTGGCTTTTGCCTATGGAACAGGCCCGAAAAACCGAAACTCCAAACTCTGGCCCAGACCGAGACCGAGGCCGAGGCCACACGATGAGCAGAAGCCAGAAGCCACAGTGGTTCGAAAGCCAGCCAAGCATTACTCATACGCCCCGTGAAACCGCATCATAATGGGGCCTAAGAACCGCCTAAAACGCGGTCTGTTTCGGGTCTGCAATGAGGGAGATATTAAGCATACGCCATGTAAGCCAAACTCAGTGTATTCTAAACCAAACTAAGCTCAAAAAATATAGATATTTAGCCCAAAACAAAGCTCCTTGGGTAACCGTTCTTGCTTTGAGCAAGCAAAACGTTTTTTTGCTGTGAGCGAGAGGCGTGATAATCTAATAGCGGCATTTTTCGACCCGGCCACACACCACGGTGGTTGGGTGGTTGGATGGTTGGGAGCGGGCATCCATCGCTGCCGCCTGGCTGCGCAGGGAGCAAGCCGCAAAGGATTCAATTAGAGAAGTTGCAGGGCCAAAGCCAAAGCCAAAGCCAAAGCCAGAGCCAAAGCCAAAGCCAAAAACGAAAGCCAGAGACAGCGGGAGCATCAGTATTGGCAGGAGCGGCGGCCGTGGCAGACCAGACGCTGAACCTGCCACCAAGTGCGCACAATCAAAACAAATCAACACGTGGTTTTCCTGGCCACACAGTCGAGCACTGGCACTGGAGCAGTCGAGCAGTGGACCAGTCGAGGTCGAAGCGAGGCGAGGCCCAGGAGCCACCGAAGGAGCAGGAGCAGGAGCAGGAGCAGAAGCAGGACCTGCCTTCACCTCGCTGGGAGAGCGACGCAGACGCAGAAGCCCAGAGGCGGAACTTTGGAGCGTTGCCAGACCTACTGTGGCGGCCGGGTTAGATAAATTATAATTCCCAACTACTTTTTTGGCAGCAGAAAATAATAAAAAAAAATTAAATAATATATTTAAGACTTAAGCATATTCCATTGTATTTATATTTTTCACATAGATTAAAGTGAAATATAATAAATTAACCATTTGAAAGGAATATGGAAATTACTCCTTTTTTGGGGAACTAAAAACAAAAAATAATAAAAATATTAAATAATCTAATTAAATTACTGGATTTATTTCATTGTATTTATATTATTTACATGGAAAAACGTGAAAAATAATAAATGAACCATTTGAAAGGAATATAGAAATTGTAATTCCCAATTACTTTTTTGGGGAACTAAAATCAGAAAATAATAAAGAATTAAATTACTGGACTTGCATAACTAGACTTGAGCATATTTCATTGTATTTACATTTTTTACATGACAAAAAGTGAAACCTAATACATTTTTGGATCAAATATTGCTATTTTCATATTTTTGGTAAGGTAAATTATAATTCCCAACTCCTTTTTTGGAAGCGGAAAATGGAAAATAATAAACATAAATTAAATAAAACTAGACATAAGCATATTCCATTGTATTTATATTATTTACATGGAAAAAAGTCCAACATAATAAATGAACCATTTGAAAGGAATATAGAAATTATAATTCTCAATTACTTTTTTGGGGAACTAAAAACAGAAAATAATAAAGAATGAAATTTCTGGATTTGCATGACCTTAGCATATTTCATTGTTTTTATATTTTTTACATGGCAATAAGTGAAACACAATAAATGAACCATTTAAAAGGTGTAAACTTTTTGGATTTTCATATTTCTGGCATAGTGAAGTCCTAGAATCGTTAAACTCTGGCAACTCTTCACCTTGGGTTTGGCATTGCGGCTTGCTCCGCCAGAGAGCCAACGAGCGAGAGAGCCGAAATATTACGTATACGCAGCAGGAGGGCGTGTTACAGGCGTTGCGTCAAAGCGAAAGCCGAAAGGAAACGAAACGAAATCGAAATCGAAGCCGAGTCCAAGTCAATCCCTCCCTCGCTCGCTCTCTCTCTATCGGTGACATTGACAATGCTCCACAGGATTCCACCCTCCTCGCAGGACCTGCGCCTGTGTGAGTTTCGGCTGCTCTCGTGCTCGGTCGGATGCTGCTGTCCTGGACCACGGCTTGACTGGGTCCTGTTCCTCTTCCCGGGCGCTGAGGCGTTCAGTGCCATTCGGTGGCTCGTCGCATTCAGTCCGCAGAGCGCGCTCCGCTCCGCTCCGAACCGAACCGCACCGAACTGAAACACAACCGAAACGAACCGATCCGATCCGCTGCGCTCCTTTTAGAGTTACGTTCGGAACTCCGCATCCGCCAGAGCCAGAGCCAGAGTCGGAGTCAGAGTCGGAGCTCGGCTTGGTCTGGACTGCGGGACCGGGAAGTGGACTAGGACTAGGACGAGGACGAGGACGAGGACGTGTTGCAGCCAGAATCGATCACTCGCGAGCCCAGAGACTGACTGACTGACCGACTGACCAAGCTCCTTGCCTCCAAATCCGAAAGCGAAACCGAAACCGAATGTGGATGTAAACGTAAGCTAAGGACCTCGCAATCCGATTGTGCTTTGTTTTATAACAAAGACCAGAGACAGCGACAGCGGCAACATCAAATAGCAAATATCAAATAAAAAATACAACAGAAAAAGGACTCGGCAGGTTGGGAATGCTGGAGCGGGAAGGGGGTCTCTCCCTCGCCAGAGCGAAAAAGTAGATGAACTTTTTCTTTTTTTTCTGTTTTTTTTTTTTGGGCGTGTATAAATGTGTGTGTGTACTGTCTGTGTGTGTGTGTGTGTGTGTGTCGTCATCGCTGTCGCTGTCGCTGTGTCCCCGCGTCGCTGTATTGGTGGCTGTGTCGTGTCTTTGAATTTTTGGGTGTGGACTTGTTTCATGTTTCAGCATCAGCGTCAGCATCCCCCCCCTCTAGCGCCGCAAAAACTTTCTCGCTAAGTAGCAGCCACGGAGAAAGGCACAGAGAGAGAAAAACCTTAGTGGGTTCTGTGTGTGCATATTAAAAATAATCGGCAAAAGTGCGCCTGAAATATGTGTGGAGGGAACAAGTGCAGTTGCTGTCGCTCTTTATTTTGTTTTTGTTCAAGTGTGTGCGTGTGTGAGTGTGTGAGGGCGAGGAGAGGGTGTGTGTGTGCCAATACATGGCAACAACAACAACAACAACAACAACAACAACAATGGCAAAGTGCATGGAAAAGTGCCGAAGGAAAACAGCGCGAAAGCAAAACAAAAGCCTGGCCCCTGCCCCCTGCCCCCTGCCACCACGGCCCCTGCGACACATTTTAATTAAGAGCCAGCAAACGCGGCCCTGCCCCCCCCCGCCGAATGCCTATCCACGCCCCTGCTCTCTGCCTCTCCCTCTCCCTTTTCCCCACCCTCTCCCTCTCCCTCTCCCTCTCCATAATCGACGCCCCCAACAACAACAAGTCTGAGATTTTTACTATTATGAAATTTGCACTAATTCGAGGCGATGGCAAAGGAGAAAGAAGAAGGAGAGGAGGAGAGGAGGAGCAGGCCAAGCGAGGGAGAGGGAGAGGGAAGGCCTTGGAAATTTAGAGCGCATTCTGCATTCTGCAATCTACGTTTCTCTCTATGTAAACAAATCAAGTCTCGGAGCCGGACTCCTCCAACTCTTGATGCCAGCTCCTCTTAGATTACCAGATAGGAAACCTTAAATCAAGATTTAACTCTGGCTAGAATTCCCAAACAAACTATGGTTAATTATGGAAAATAAGACCACAAATCAGGATAAATATTTACTGTATTACTTATCACTTATTTAATCAATTAATCATTTATTTTAATCATTTAGTTTATTATTAACGAGTCAAGAGAAGCCCCTGTAAAATCATTTGTTATGGTAGTTTTTTATAGATTATTCTTTATTTCGTCGATTTCTTTCATCTTGATTTAACTTTTCAACAGAGAGAATCTATATAAGTTACTCCATGTTTTCAATGTGCTTTAGTTCGTTTTCCAAATCGTAGTGTGACCGTAGTTTTCGTTTTACTTAATTCTAATTTTCTTAATGTCGGCGGAATGTTAACTTGCAATACTAAATGCGAAAAGCTAAATGCTAACACATTGGATATTTCTTTTTTAAGGCGCTTAGACCCTTTGTACTTTCACCAATAACACCAAAAACAACAACCTTCATCAACAGATAAGACTTTCGCCTTTTTTTTAACAACTATCTGGCTTATTTAACTACTAGGAAAATCACAAAATATTGAAATAGCATAGGAATAGGAAAAAAATCACATTGAAGTGGGTTTTTTGAAAGAAGAATGTATGCACGTTTCGGGGTCACTGCATTACATACTTTTGCTAATATTAAATTAATTAATATTAATTGGGCATTCATCATACTTAATTTCTTCGAAATCTTCTTAAGACTTTCTCAAAAGGGCTCTTAATTCTAAAGGCGCTTCCGCCTCAAGTTTTCAGACATCCAGACAGGGTGAGCAACAGTAACAGTAACCAAGAACACTACAATAATACAACAATCAAGAACACAACATAACAACAACTAAAAATCCACAACACAACATTACAATAACTTAAAATCAAGAACACAACAAACCGAAAACCAAGCGAAAAAGCACAGCAAAAATATAACAATAAATCAGTACAGCAATCAACAACAACAACCTCACAAAGAGTGATAATTCCAACCAACAACACAACAACATTAAAATTAACAAGACAAAAACCACACAAAAACGTATAACACAGCAACCAAGGGCAGGAAAAGCAACAATCAAGAACACAACAATCGGTTACACAAAAACCTGCAACATAAGCCAACACACCATCACACCAACACTCCAACAACACCAACAATACACCAACAATGAGACAAACAGCAGAAAAACCCAAGAATAAACAAGCCAACAACAGGATACCAACCAACAACACAAAAAGCAACAACAGGACACCAACCAACACACCAACAGCACAAAAACCAACAATTAAGAACACAACAAGCTGGAAACAACTCAGTCAGAAGTTGCAACTTTTGGCCAAAACGCAAATACACACTTATTTTGGCCAGTGACAAACTGCAGCAGGCAGCAGGCAAGGCAGTCTCCGTTGTTGCTTCCTTCCTTGCCTGCTTGTTGCGAGTCCTGCTGGTGTCGGTGTCCTGGTGTGTGTTTGGGGGATTTGCATTCGGCCAAACTTTGGGCAGCAGAGCAAACTTTTGTTTGTCTGTTGTTTTGGCGGCACAACACGCCGTAAACAGGACGCTTCCGCGGCTGCTGCGGGTGCACTGAGTCTGATCTAATGAATTAGGTGCCAGCCGAGGTCCTGGCAGAGTCAGAGTGAAGAGCAGAGCAGGGGAAATGCCATCAGTGTCAGGGAGATAACACGCAGCAATTTTTCACGCCCCAAGGAGGCGGGAATATGAGGGAAATGGCTGGGAAATGGCTGGGAAATGTCGCGTTTTGGGCACAAACGTTGCCGAAAAGCGCTGACAGAGAGCGCGTTTTGGGCCAAAACTAATAAGCAGCCAGCCCAGACAGCCAGCCAGCCAGGACGAGACCCAGGGAGCTGACAGCGGTCGACGCACTGTCAAATTAGACAGCTTTTCTTGGCGTCCCGGTCCCTTTTCGGGCAAGGATCCTTTGAGGCTAAAGCAACGATAAAGCACGGAAAGGAGAAAAAAAAAAAAGGACCCAGCAAGGAAGGAAACTCACACAAATAAATAAATAGATTGCATTTGGTGGGCGTGGTCAGAGAGAGCGAGGAAAAAAGTAAATAACTGTCAAAAGGGGTTCGCTCCGTCTCTCAAGGATGCCCAAGGATAACCAAGGAGTGTGAGCGAGCTGAGTCCTCTGTGTGTGTTGGCTGTCCTGTCGCCCCGAAATAAAAGTAGAAGCCAAGTAAATACAACTTGAGCCTTGAGGATGTCCGGCAAAAGTCATAAACACACGAGGACGAGTCAGAGGCAGGATGATGATAATGCCATTGTAGCCCAGCAACAACAAACATTTTCAATCAAAAGTTTAATACGCCGTGAATTCATTACACGTCCGATGAATGACGATGCCCCCAAGAACCCGCAGGACCCCGCAGGACCCCCGCAGGACCCCCGCAGGACCCACCGCACAAGACCCCAGCAACGCCCCTGCCTGCTAGTCTCTGTTATTTTTTGGTTTCTTCTCTTATTTCTCATACAAGATACAATTTATTGCCGGCCGTCATGTACGAAAAAGGACGAAACACATGTAGACACAGCCGCACACATACACACACATAGCTGAAGAGGAAGAAGCAGCACACACACACACAGAGGCTCAGGCTAAACAGGAGCCCTAGCCCATGACCTTCGGCGTCTTTGGCGGCCATTGCATGTGAGCAGCATTCCGGCTGTATCTCCTGGAATGAGTCCTTGCTCCTGCTCCTGCTCCTGCTCCTGTCTTGGTCCTGGGCCACCGCCGAGTAATCACTCTTTCCCGCCGACACGCGTCTCGCCCGCTTATTGACAGGACGACAGGCGGACGGGCCGACAGGCGGCAGTTAAGTGTCAAAACACAGTTTAAGCCAAAGACCAGGGGTGGCTGCCGCCAGACAACCGACAAATTATAAGCCCAAAAAGCAGCGGAGCCACGAGCTGCGACGACGAGAGCACGAAACGAAACATAAAGTCGAGCCAGAGCCAGAGCTAGAGCCAGAGCAGCTTTGCTGACGCAGGAGCCAGGACCCCCAGGACCCCCAGCCACCAGCTCCCAGCTCCTGCCCCCCTTTTTTTAGGGGGTTGTGTATATTCGATGATGACACGAGGCCGCAGCAGGCGACGCCCAAAGCCAAAGCCAAAGCCAGAGAGCTATGGCCCTACACGGGGAGAAAAGCGTGTGAGAAAACCAAGTTAAAGTGGGAAGAATTGCAGGAAGAAACTAGGAATAACAGCGCCGTTTGTGCGCACTGTAAGCGTGTAAGAAAACCAAGATAAAGTTGGGAGATTTGCAGGAAGTATATAGGGTTTGTTAGCATTTACTATTTCTCATTTAATATTGTAAGTTAAGATCTCGTCGACATTCAGAAAATTAGGATTAAGTAAAAACAAAAACTACGGTCATACTACGATTTGGAAAACGAAATAAAGCACATTGAAAAGTAAAATTAAGGAAATAGAAATCGACGAAATAAAGAACAATCTATATAAAAACTACGATAATAAATAATTTTACGGTGGCTTCTCTTGACTCGATAATAATAATTCAAAGGATTAAAATAAATGATACATTGATAAAATAAGTGATAAATAATAAACTAAAGATTTAACCTGATTTGTGGTCTTATCTTCCATAAATAACTATAATTTGTTTGGGAATTCTAGCCAGAAATAAAGAGGAATCGATATAGAAACTACGATAACAGAATAACAGCGCAACAGTTATTATAATTACTTAAATTTATGAATGGTAAAATCCAGGAGATAATATATCTAAATAAATAAATAAATAATATAGCCTCTGACTTAAGGTTCTTAAGTTTTTTTTTTTGTACTTTGTTTTCTTTTATTTAATTTTATTTTATTATTTATTTATTAATTTGTTTATTTATTTATTTATTTATTTATTTATTTATTTATATATTTATTTATTTATTTATTTATTTATTTATTTATTTATTCATTCATTTATTTATTTATTTATTCATTTATTCACTTATTTATTTATTTATTTATTCATTTATTTACTTATTTATTTATTTATTTATTCATTTATTTACTTATTCATTTATTTATTTATTTATTCATTTATTTTTTTATTTAATTATTTATTGATTTATTTATTTATTTACCCTTCCTTTCTCTCGGTGTAGCCACATCTAAGGCAAAACCAAACAATGCCGGGTAAAAACAGGATGAGATACAGGGAAACTACCAGCAGCCGCAATATGTGCGGATATTAATGATGATGACTATCATAAAGGAACTCCTCCTTCTCCTCTTCCGAGGAGCCTGGGTCTCCTATCTATCCCAGCCACACCCTGGAAATCCTGGGCCCGATACCCGATACCCCTCCTAGTCCTAGTCCCTGTGCTGGTTCCGATTCCTGATTCCCGATTTCTGTTTCCGCTCTCGACTGTGTGCTCTCTGTCGTTGCTGTTGCCGCTGCTGCTGCTGGCGAAAAACATTCAAAATTCAAAGTGAAAATTTCACGAGCAATTACCGCATTCCCTGCGGGGAGCCAGGCGGCGCACACCCTTTCCCCCGCACACCCTTCCCCCCTTCTCCTTCCCCGAGTGTGTGTGGAGCTGCGATTATGCGGACCAATGTCGCATTTAATTTATGTAGAATGCCAGGCGGCGCAAGGCTCAAATTGAATCCGAATTCGAGTCCGGGTCCAGGATTCTGTGAGTAAGGATTAGGATGCGAAGGCCAGAGTACCCTGGGATAACTCCTTGCCCAGAGAGGCTATAGGGTTTTTCTCCTTAAATTATGTTCATTAAAGGACATCTTGAGCTGCGAAATTAGAGAAGCAGCCTCACTCTGTTCGAGACTCACCGGAAAAGTGGCACCTGCCTGGGAGTGTGTGGGTGTAAGGGTGTGTGTCCCTACATACACAGAGAATGAGGTAGAAGGGGCAGGTGCCGCACAGTTCCAGTGTTCCGGCCATAACAAATTAGTAGCGGAAACGGAAATGGCGGAAAACGTCAACGACGAGTGTTGCCAATGCAGATGTTGCTGTTGCCGCACGAGTGGGTGTGTGCGCATTGTGTGGGGGGTTTGCTAGGAGTGTGCTGGGTGTGTGTTAGGAGTGTGACTGTACCCCCTTCCCAACACAGATGTACTCACATTGAGCACTAACAAGTCCGCCTCCTGTTCTGCTCGTTTTGTGCTTTTCCGACGTTTAAATTTAGCAATGCGCAGCGGCGGCCAATACGAGCTCGATAACTGCCGGGGGACAGAAGGCGAACCAAAGGAGGAGGTGCTGGAGGAGGAGCAGGCACCCAGGACGTAGACACACTCAATAATCCATCCAGGCAGATGCACTAGGCCAGCGCAGGAGGAGGAGAACGCAGGAGCAGGAGCAGGAGCAGGAGCAGGCGCAGGAGTCCGAGTCCCAGTCCAAGCCATGATGCCCAGTCGCGTCAAGCTGAAATGCGGATGGAGCAGTCCCTGGAGAGAGCGTAGTGGGAGCACTTGCAACACCTGGAACACTGCCAGCAGCCAGCACAATAGCCATAGCAATAGCCACAGCCACACACGATCCTATGCCACCGTCTCCGTTCCCGTTCTGAACACCCACACCCTGCTGATCCTGCTGGGCCTGCTCGGCCTGCTGATCCTGGACGGCTGCCAGGGCCTCCGGCTGACCAACGGAGGCGGCAGCCTGAGCAAGAGCGCCGCGGCCAACAAGGAGCAGCTCAACATTGGCCTAATAGCGCCGCACACGAACTTCGGGAAGCGGGAGTACCTGAGGAGCATCAACAATGCGGTCACGGGTCTCACCAAGACGCGCGGCGCCAAGCTGACCTTCCTCAAGGACTATTCCTTTGAGCAGAAGAACATCCACTTCGATATGATGTCGCTGACGCCGAGTCCGACAGGTGAGTCAAGGCAATTCTTCCATTTACGTATTCTTACTTGTTACTCGCTAAGAGCTAACTGATACTCGCTACGAGATACTCGCTACTTTAAATCGTTAAAGTATCTAAGTAACTAAATAAATTATTGCTAGAATTCATCTCAAGTCTAAAGGGAATTAAAAGGACTCCATGGCACTTTTTCTTTACTTGTTCTTACATGTTACTCTCTACTCGCTACTCGATACTCGCTACTCCAATGCGTTAAAGTAATTAGGAGACTAAATAGATTAAATTTAATTCTTGGTAGAATTCATCTTAGATCCAAAGGAAATTATTATCTTTACGAGAACGTATTCTTACTTGTTACTCGCTACTCACTAATCGCTACTCGCTACTCGATATTGCGTTAAAGTAACTATGAAACTAAATAAATTTAAGTTAAATTTTTGCAAGAATTATTCTTTCTTGTTACTCGCTACTTGCCAATCGCTTCCTAATACTCGCTAATCGCTACTTCAACAATAGGCAACTAAATAAACTAAGTTAAATTTTTGCTCGAATTATTCTGAAATCCAAAGGGATCTTTAGGAGTAAGAGGTTGGGTTGGGTCTCGCTGCTCTCGCTTGTTCAAGGGTCAAGAGGTCGCGACTCGCGACACCTGCCCGGCTCTGTCTTAATTGCGTACGCACTCTTTTAATGACCGTTCATTTTGAGCTACTTAAGCTCTTAACCCCCGCCGACCATCTTACTAAAGGACCACCCACGAAGACGCAATAAAAGCAGCCAGGAACGGGAACGAAAATGAAAATGAAATGAGAACGAAAATAAAAGGAAAATGGGAAGCGAAGGAAAAATGTTTAATGCTTAATGCAAAGTCGGCGGACATAAATAAATGTCCAGGCCGGACTGTATTCGCTGTAGGGTTGCCAAGTGCCCAAGACTGAGGACACATTCTAGGGGCCAGAGTTGACACAGCTGCCAGACGCAGGCAGTGCCGTGCCAGAGTTGCCTGAGGCACTCACTCCGGGCCCTGATTGAGTGACAGCTAGCAGGGTTGCTCCAATGTGATTTCAGCAATTTATGCTCGCAGTGAATAAACCGAATTCTTGATTCCTGATTCTCGATTCCGTTTTGCAAGTGCAAAATTGCATTTCAAAGGCTGCCCAGGGTTGCCAGGGCTGTCTGCAAATTGCATTCTGCAGCTTGCTCGCCGAAAAAATAAAAAAACGGAAGAAAAGTATGCAGAACGATAAAAAAAAGGGGCCAAGACTGATTGCTCCCGCGCCAGCCATGTCCTGGTCCGGGCCATATTGAAATTTTATGTTGCATTTCCACAATTTTTGCTGGCTAAATTGATAAAGCAAACACACACACACACACTCACGCAGGGCAGGGTGTGCAAACAAAAACCCAAAACGAATTTCCAATGATGTTTAAATGTTTATTATGGCCAGGCAGGACCTTGAGCAGATGCTCTGGCAGGATGTGTGTGTGTTGTACGCAAATTACAACACATAACAAACAAAGTCTGTCTGTCTCTGTCGAGTGGCAGTCTGTGGGGAATTTATAATGGATTTCCATAGCTGGCACACACTCAGGGACACTGGAGGAGAGGGACTGGGACTGGGACTGGAGCTTGTTCAGTTGTTCAGACGATTGTTATTTCTCTCGAATGTCGAACAATGAGCGCGTGGATGTTTGCCTTGATTTCTGCCTCTCTTCCCTTTAGGAGGCAGGAGCAGGAGCAGGAGCTGGAGCAAACTTTGCCTCTGCTTGATTGCTTCAGCCAGAGCCAGAGCCGGAGCCGGAGCCAGATCCTGGCCAATCCCGGGCCACTCAGCATTCCTGCTGCCATCGATTGCCAGGGCGCCATAGTTTGCACTCTTTGTCGTGTAATAATCGCATGGATATGGAAATTGAATTCGATTCTGCGGTCTGCATTCTGATCCCTCACCCAGAGCCAGAGTGTCCTGGCCTGTCCTGCTTTCCAGGACGAAGCTCTCAAGTTCTGCCTCGCAGTTGATGATTTTGTGTCAAAGTAATTTCATATGAAATTGTATTACTTTAACCTCCCAGACACAACAAACGATTACCGAGCAGGCAGGACAAGGAGCAGGTTGTTGTGTGCTGTTGTGTTGCTGCCTGCCCCTTTTCTTCGGCTAAAACCATCAACTTTGATGGCCTGATTATCGAGTTTGGCTCATTTGCGGCGATGGAAAGCGGTCCGAAATTGGCGTTGGGTAAAAGTGGCGGACAATCACCTCAGATGCTCAGATGGGGAGGATGCCCAGGATGCCCAGAGTCAATGTCTTTGTGGCCATCTATGGGGTAAAAGCCCATTGCTTTTAAACGTATATTTCCCCAGGCGAGCTCTGTAATTGCAGAGTAATAATAGTGGGAGTCCCAGGACCATATTTATGTTACTGATATTATCCTTGCTCAAGCCCAAGTACTGGTGATTATAAATAATAAATATTCCTTAGTTTAGCATCAAGTTCTGGCAATATTTCTGGTATTATGGTGCTATGACACTACATTGTTGCTAATGTTTGACTTAGAAAAACAGAGTTTTGATTATATTCATCTATCAGTCCAAGTTTGTTTTTATTTCCTTCCCGATAGTATTCTCTGAAACCTATTTTCTTTTTTTTAACTATAAAAATTATTATATAAAATAATTTATTTTTGCTTATCACAGGTGCTTTGGAAAGCCCAAGTTAAAGTCGAAGTAATTGTGAGAAAAGAATATACGGCCACTGAATTTTGGCAAAAAGAGCGATCGACACGTTTCGGATCGAGAAAAAGGAAAAGGCATAATAATAAAAGCCATCCGCCGTTATTCTTTTGAAATAAAAGCCTAAGAGTTTATAGATTAAATAATTAATCTAGATCTCTAGTTTAACATTAAATATTTGCAATAGTTCTGTTATTAAGGTTCCCTTCTGGAAACCAGAATTATGATCATCTTCATTGATCTAACAGTCCAGCCATTTTTTTACTTTTCTTTTTAAATATTATTACTCTGAAATATTGTATTATTTTTGTTCTTCAAAAGTGCATTTTTTTGCCTTTTTTCTTTGTTATAATAATAATTATAATCTGGAAAGAATAACTCGCAGCAAGAAAAGCAACAATGCAGTGTCATAGCCCCATACATAATACCAAATTAAACTAGCGCATTTAAAATGCGGTTAAAACCACAATTACTTAAAATAACTCGTGTAAATAGCAGGAAAACATGCTTAATAAATATATGCCCAAATTAAATTCCAAGTACTTGCGCAAATAGTGTGCCCAATTTACACACATACTTACAGCTAAATATTATAAACTAAACCAGAATAGAGGGCTTGCTGAAATATTTACGTCATCTGTCAGATTCCCTAGTTAGCTGTCAGTGCCGTCAACACTGGACTCTCATTATCCTGCTGACGACAAGGTTTGCTGTCTGTGTACAAGGACATGGACATGTGCATGTCCATCCGTTATCCGATTTCCACGGACACAAGCCGGCAGAGCATGTTCTTTCCGTTCCTGCATTAGAACCCGGTCATCTGGCTAATTTGCATTAATTACCCAACAATAAAGCAGCAGGATAATGTTCCTGTCCAGGTGTTCGATGTAAGTATCCCTCTCGGATGCTGTCAGCCATCAGTAATCAGTTATAAGTTATCAGTTATCAGTTTCCATTATCCTGGCTGGCTCTTAATTGCTGGGGTTCTGGAAAAACCTCTTGAAGCGCCACTTGAGCCCGAGTTTCAGCACGTGGGCCATACGTGGCGTATACGCAATGTGAGGCGGAGGCTGGGACTGGGGCTGTCAAGGAGCGGATGAATGATTGAATGATCCCAGCTCTCCACGCTCCACACTCCACGCTCCCACTCTGCTAAATGACATTTTAAGTTGGAATCGAACTGGCAGCGAACGTCGGCCCACGACGCAACCATATATCACTCCATTGTCAGTGTCCGACAACTGGGATCCCCAGCAGCCGTAAGTCATTTTTCTTGTCATCCCAGCGAGCCCCTTTGGCTTATAGGAGGAGGGAGTGGCCACCCCTAACTGATGCTGGACTCCACATTCTTTACATCCTTTATTATTAGCCATTGAACCCGCGATTACCATCCATCCGTTGGCCAGCAGCCGCCGTTAACCTTGTTTACACCTTGTCTACATGCAGGCTGCTCCTACTGCTCCTGTTCCTGTTCCTCCTCCTTCTGGCTGGTCAGCAGCCATCGGAAGCCACATCCATGCTGGTCTCGCATTAATAAGCTGCTGCCGAAGCCTGTTCCCCGTCCTGGTCCTGTCGGTAACTGCAAGCGCTTTCCACACCTGCCAGCAGGTGTCCGGCTGCAGTCACCTCCTTCATCCAGCATCCTACATCCTGTGTCCGTCCCGTGTCCTGTGTGCCCCACCTAATGGTGTTAGAGTGCAGCTCACAGAGCACAAGTGGAGGAGGGCTCGATTGAGTGAATATTAAAGTGGCTGGCTGGCTCCTGCTGACGTCCTGCGATGGGAGCCATCCTGGCTCCCTTCCTGGGCCGTATTTATTGGCAACGTGCAAATATTCAGCCGCAGCTGCCGTTGGCCGTAAATTGATTCTGCAAAAGGCCAGACACTGGTCGCTCCTGCCACCTCCTGCATCCTTAATTTCCCGCCCGAAACAAGGCCCAAACAAATGGCCAAAAAAATAAGAAAGAAAAAAAAGGCACAAGCTGGCCGCTGGCAGGACAAAGGCTGGCTTACTTCCCTTGGAAATTGCCCTATTTATCCCATTTCTGCCAGTGCACAGACACATACACACACAGATTTTCCACCCAAAAAAAAAAGGCAAGAAAAGCGTAAAGGAAAAGAAAAGAAAACGGAGAAGCCCCAGGCCAAGTTAAATCCCAAATCAGACCCAAGTCCAAGCCCACTAATTGGCGCCGCCAGAGCCGCCTTGGAGTCACAGCCAGGTCAAGAATGGCCCAAGGGCTTGTGTCCTGTGTCCTGTGTCCTTAGTCCTGTGCTACATGCTCCTCCCCCTGGAGGGAGACTTTTGAACTTGAACAAGGGAGGTGCCTGCCTGGGGAATTGCCTCGGTTTCGGGTTACAAACTATGAACTGCGCTTAAGTCTGTTGACATCGCACACATGCCTGCGGCGACAGTGCTGACAACGAGAGGATGCTGTCCTGGCATATCCTGGCATTGCCTGATTATACACGCTCGGTTGCTAATGATGGACCACTCCGCACAGTCCGGCACAAAACCACGCCTAATGGCCCAACTGGCCAAGTGGTTGCGGTTGTGGGCGACACACACTCCACTCCACTCCACTCTCCACTTTCTCTCTCTCTTTGGGGGAGCTGCTCCTCAAGGCTCAAGGCTGTCAGGCTCTCAGGTTGGAAACCCGAAACCCGTTTGGGGTGTGGTCTCCCGGAGATGGATGGTGGAACTACTTTGCCGCCTCACTTTGCACCAAAGTTTCACCTTCCTTCGAGCTGTCCTTGAGTCGTCGCTGCCGAGGACACTCCCTAACCCTTGCCATCCTGGCTGCCTCCTTGCTGCCTCCTTGCTGCTCGAATGAATCAGTTTTAATTCGATGCTAACAACAGCGTTGGAATTTTGACAGGGCAGGAAGGAGCCTGGCATAGTTCCCACTACCCTTACCCGGCACACATGACAGCGAAAAATCATCTGGCAACACTTTGATATTCGATAAGATGTTTTTTGGGCGCTGTCGCTGTCGTCGTCCTTTGAGCCACACCCACTCCTGGCCGCCCCCCAGCTCCTGTCATTTTGTCGTCATGCGGATTCCGGATTTCGGCTGCTCCGCATGTAAGTGGAAGGAGAGCCAGGGATGGGCGAGGAACCCAGTGACGTCAAGTTATAAAATATGCGCCAAGTTGCCCAGTCTCCTTGGTTTTTAGTTTAGCTCGCTCAGCTTCCTCAGCTTCCTTTAGTTTCCTGCTGTTGCTCCTTGCTGCCAGTTCCTGCCTCTAGCTCCTGCTCCTGCTCCTTTCTCGGGCATACACATGGCAGTTTCCTTTTTATTGGCATTTGCCACGCCCATGTCGGATCCTGTGCGTGTGCGTGAGCTTTGGGCTTGAATGCGAAGGATGCCAAAGCCCAGGAGCACGGAGCACACTCTGAACTCTAAACTCGAGCTAAAGCCGAACTGCAGTTGGTGGAGAGATTATACGCATTTCGAATGGATTTTCCAGTCAATCAAATAGTGGAACTTAAGGATTTCCAACTTAAATCGGAACAAATAACTATAACCCGGGTTATATGCTGGCAGGATGAAGGATAAGAAAACTATGTGGGTTTTCCCATGATAACTAGATGATATAGTCTGCTAATATGAATAGGTTTCAGCTAGATATCTTTGGGAATACCTGGGAATACCTAAATAAGGAAACTATGTTGATATTCCTATGATAACTAGATGATATAGTTTGCTAATATGAATAAGTATCAGCCAGATAAAGATAAAGAAACTATGTGGATTTTCCCATGATAACTAGATGATATAGTATTCTAATATGAATAAGTTTCATCCAGATATGTTCAGGAATACCTCCCAGAATAATAGCAAATAACTATATCCCATAAGGATATAAGGATAAGGAAACTATACGGATTTTCAATGATAACTAGATGATTTGGTCATCTAATATAAATGAGTTTTAGCCAGATAAAGATAAAGGTAAAGATTAAGAAACTATGCTGATTTTTCTATGATAACTAGATGATATAGTCTGCTAATATGAATATGTTTTAGCCAGATAACGATAAAGAAACTATTTTGATTTTCCTATGAAAATTACATCATATAGTCTTCGAATATGAATAGGTTTCAGCCAGATATCTTTGGGAATACCTGGGAATACCTAAATAAGAAAACTATGTTGATATTCCTATGATAACTAGATGATATAGTTTGCTAATATGAATAAGTATCAGCCAGATAAAGATAAAGGTAAAGATAAAGAAACTATGTGGATTTTCCCATGATAACTATATGATATAGTATTCTAATATGAATAAGTTTCATCCAGATATGTTCAGGAATACCTCCCAGAATAAAAACAAATAACTATATCCCGGGTTTTATGCTGGCAGGTTGAGGGATAAGGAAACTATATGGATTTTCAATGATAACTAGATGATATGGTCATCTAATATAAATGAGTTTTAGCCAGATAAAGCTAAAGGTAAAGATTAAGAAACTATGCTAATTTTCCTATGATAACTAGATGATATAGTCTGCTAATATCAAAAAGTTTCAGGCAGATATCTTCGGGAATACCTCCCATAATACCCTCCCAGTTTCCCATGATAACTAGATGATATTATTCTGCTAATATGAATAGGTTTCAACCAGATATGGTCAAAAATACCTCCCAGAATAGTAATACCCTCGCACCTTGACCCCAATTCAAACTCGATTCGATTTGCTGGTGGCTAGCCGGGTCAGTGGCTGGACAGGTTTATGCCTGGGCAATCCGATGTTCCAATTAGGAAACAGCCTGAGCTGGAGCTGGAGCTGGGAGCATGCTCAATCGGCTGGAATTATCGCGGCAAATGTTTAATTGTGCGAGCTTGCCATCGATTGGATTGTGATGCGGGTTGTCCTTGTTGTGCCCATCCCTGACTTTCCTCTAGAACCCGCATCTAGAACGAGTGTGTAGTTCAACATTATCGACTGCGAATGGCGAATGGCGAAAGGGAGCAGCTGCGACTCCTAATTGTGCTTTATGCCACTTCGGGCAGGGACTCCTCTTCTCAACCAGCAAGGACTCTTGAGCGGACTCCGAGTGTGTCGTGTGTCTCCATCTCCTCTCGGCCTCCCTGTCAGCGCTTTTTCCACTTGCCTGCCTGGCGCGTAATGTAAAAAGTTTGCCCCCAGAGCGAGAGCAGGATGCTTGGATGCTTGGATGCTTGGATGGTTGCTTGGTTGGAGGCCACACACACACACACACACCCACACCCAAATAGGGGGTGCCAGAGCAGAACGGGGAGGAGTCCTCCCTGCACTCCATCGCTTGCATTGTCGGGGAACTTGTGATAACTTGCGATAAAAACCGAAGGCAATTGAATGATGCTTAAATGAAATTAATGGATGTTATAATAAGTTGACAGAGGCACCTCCTCCTGCTCCTCCTGCTCCTCGGGCTGCTGTCAGAGCTCAGGACTCAGGACTCGGAACTCGGAACTCAAAGGCGAAGCCAAGTCACAGCTGACAGCTGTCAGCTGACTCCAGCTCCTTTCCTCCTTTTTGGCAGTTAAATTCTGGCCAGGAGCAGGATGGGCTGCGTGTCAAAATTCAATTTACACATCACGCAAAAGCCCCAAAAGCTCTGCCAGCTTCGGCTCCTTTGTGGCAGCGAGTCACTTCCGGGAGTCCTTGGGGGAGCCAACCTTGATGAATTGCTGGTCACATTACCTGGAACGCTACGCACTTTTCTGGGCGTGGGATTAACCCATCCCAAAACCAATCCCAATCCCTATCCCCGACACTTGATAATGCCCTTACAGAGGCTGCAATTAAATTCCTAATGTTCCATCCCGAAAATGAAATTAAATTTCGAAGACCTAATTCCATTAAGTGAATTTCCATCCTCGGTTAAATGCGAACAAAGGTCTCTCACTCACCCTGCCCTTCACAGCCGCCTTCCAATCAGGCATCCATCGTCCATCCTGCATCGATCCATCATCCGGCGTGCGGTTCCCGAGCTGAGCCTATGCCCATTCCATCTCCATATCTCTGTGGCCAGGACATGGCAATGGGTAATTGAATGCAGGCTAGGAGGGTAAGGGAAATTAGCTAGACCCAAGGTCCTTCTCCTCCTCCTCCTCCAGCTCCTCCTCCTAGTGCTGGAATGCAGAGAGCAGAAGTAAAGTGATGAAAAAGTTAATTAAACTTTTTGATGAGATTTCACATTTTGCCAAAGCATTGACAGCAGGATGGACGTGGCAGGGGCACGTCCCTGCGACTTGACAATGTCTTGTCATCGATTCCCCAGCTCCATTTTTTCCCATTCCCACTCCGACAAAACTTACCGAATTATCTCTTGGTCACAATAATGTCATCGATGGCGAGTCGTGACCCCGCTGCTTGCAGCCACTTTTCCGCCTGAACTGAGATTGCACGTGAATTATTTACCAGGAGAGAGGAGCGAAGTAGGTCAATTAGCGAGTGGGCCATAAAAAGGCAGAGGAGCAGAGGTAGCCATCGTACAAATCGTAAAACAAGTTCGGAAGGTGGCTAATCTGGCATTAATTGCCACACATCTGTACACCAGACACGCACGAACTGAGATTGGGAATCCGTGATTGGGTTTGGGAGTGGGAAGTACCTTGGGGTGGGGTCCGATCCATGCAAATTAACTCGGAGCGGGCTCTAGGAGAGGGAAATTCCTCGGACTTTCTACTCTATATCTGATAGATAGGAAGATAGGAAGATATCTTAGCCTTAGCCATCCTGAGCACCCTGTGCAAGAAGTTCCTGTGGAAGTGGCTGGTAGTAGCTCGGGGGGGGTCGTGCCACTAACATTAAGTCAGAGCGATCTCTAGAAGAGGGAAATTCCACTGCCTTTCTCCTGTATATATGATAGGAAGATATTTTATGTATCTCTTTTTAGGCTTCCCCCCTTAGCCATCCTGTGCACCCTGTGCGAGGAGCACCCTGTGCAAGTACCTCGGGGGGGTCGTGCCAGTGGGTTAGGCCTTCAAATTAACTCGATGAGAGAGCTCTAGAAGACGAAAATTCCTCGGACTTTCTTCTATAGATCTCAGAAATGAATAAGAAGATATATATAATACTCCTCCCGCCCTTACTTAGCCATCCTGAGCACCCTGTGCAAGGAGTTCCTGTGAAAGTGGCTGGAAGTAGCTCGGGGGGGGGGTTGTACCATACAAATTAATTTGGTGAGAGAGCTCTAGACCACGCCAAAACCTCGGACTTTCTCCTATACAGCTGATAAATAGGAAGATGTATCCTAATACCCACCACTCTCTCTCTCTCTCTACCCATCGCATCCCTAGCCATCCTGAGCACCCTGTGCAAGGAGTTCCTGCGCGTCAACGTCTCTGCTATCCTGTACATGATGAACAACGAACAGTTCGGCCACAGCACCGCCTCGGCCCAGTACTTCCTGCAGCTGGCGGGCTACCTGGGCATCCCGGTGATCTCGTGGAATGCCGACAACTCGGGCCTGGAGCGGCGTGCCTCCCAGTCCACGCTGCAGCTGCAGCTGGCGCCGAGCATCGAGCACCAAAGCGCCGCCATGCTGAGCATCCTGGAGCGCTACAAGTGGCATCAGTTCTCCGTGGTCACCTCCCAGATCGCGGGCCACGACGACTTCGTCCAGGCGGTGCGGGAACGGGTGGCCGAGATGCAGGAGCACTTCAAGTTCACCATCCTCAACTCGATTGTGGTCACACGGACCAGTGACCTCATGGAGCTGGTGAACAGTGAGGCTCGCGTGATGCTCCTCTATGCCACCCAAACCGAGGCCATCACCATCCTGAGGGCCGCCGAGGAGATGAAGCTGACGGGGGAGAACTACGTGTGGGTGGTCAGCCAGTCGGTGATTGAGAAGAAGGACGCCCACTCCCAGTTCCCCGTGGGCATGCTGGGCGTGCACTTTGACACCTCCAGCGCGGCGCTGATGAACGAGATATCGAATGCGATCAAGATCTACAGCTATGGCGTGGAGGCCTACCTCACGGATCCGGCCAACCGGGATCGCCGCCTCACCACCCAGTCGCTGTCCTGCGAGGACGAGGGTCGCGGTCGCTGGGATAATGGGGAGATGTAGGCCCAGAATTTGCTCTACTCAATATTAACCCTTCTGATCCGTTTCCGTTTCCCTTTGCTTTTCCCTTTCTACTTCCTTAGCTTCTTCAAGTATCTGCGTAATGTGTCTATTGAGGGCGACCTGAACAAGCCGAATATCGAGTTCACGGCGGACGGTGACCTGCGCTCCGCGGAGCTCAAGATCATGAACCTCCGGCCGAGCGCCAACAACAAGAACCTCGTGTGGGAGGAGGTAAGTCCGCCCAGCTTCCTGCATGCCTTCTCTTTGATCCTCACTCTGTCCCAATTAGTGTTGGGTAAATACTGCTCATTTGGGTGAACATGTTCACTTGTTCTATTTTTTCAAAAGAGTCAACTCGCTCTTATTGCTCACTTGTTCATTGCTCAGTTGCTCACTTGTTTACAGCTCACTGCTCAGTTGCTCACTTGTTCACTTGTTCACTGCTCATTGCTCACTTGTTCACTGATCATTGCTTAGTTGCTCACTTGTTCACTTGTTCATTGCTCAGTTGCTCACTTGTTTACTGCTCATTGTTTACTTGTTTACTGCTCATTACATAGTTACTCACTTGATCACTGTTCTTTACTCAGTTGCCCATATATTATATGTTCAAAAATAGACCACTGAGCACTGCATTTCAACGACAAAAAAAAAACAATCCCATACGGTACATATTAGTTTTTGTTAAAGTTTAACTTTTAAATTAAACAAAGATCTAAGATTGTCAGTGCGAATTTGAAGTAAAATAAAAGCAATGATGAATACAAAAGAAAGGGAGTTATTGAACAACAATGAGTAAAAATATTAACTAAACAAAATTGAACAACTGAACAATAATGAGCTAAGGAACAAAACTGAACAAGTGAGCAAAAAGTAGCAATTTAGCAAAAATGAACAAGTGAGCAAAAAAGAGCAAGTGAACAAAATGAAACATCAAACAATAGTGAGCAAAAGAGCAAAAATGAACAAGTGAGCAAGTAAGCAAAACTGATCAAGTGAGCATAAAAGAACAAATAGAACACTTACTCAGTTTAGTGACCAACTCTTTTATATTCACTCACTTATGAGCAACTCAACACTAGTCCCAATGCTCACTCTCCTTTCTCCACTCTCCCACTTTCCGATCCCGCACCGATCTTGCACGGCTTTCTACTTTCTGAAATCACCTGAAATCACCTGCAACTCCAACTCCAACACCAAATCCACCTCCACTCCTGGCCCGCACCCAGATTGGAGTGTGGAAGTCGTGGGAGACACAGAAGCTGGACATCAGGGACATTGCGTGGCCGGGCAACTCGCATGCCCCGCCCCAGGGCGTGCCGGAGAAGTTCCATTTGAAGATCACATTCCTCGAAGAGGCACCCTATATCAATCTGTCGCCCGCGGATCCGGTGAGCGGCAAGTGCCTGATGGACCGCGGCGTGTTGTGCCGGGTGGCCGCCGACCACGAGATGGCCGCCGACATCGATGTGGGCCAGGCACACCGCAACGAGTCCTTCTACCAGTGCTGCAGCGGCTTCTGCATCGACCTGCTGGAGAAGTTCGCCGAGGAGCTGGGCTTCACCTACGAGCTGGTGCGGGTCGAAGATGGTAAATGGGGTACCCTCGAGAATGGCAAGTGGAACGGCCTGATCGCCGATCTGGTCAACCGCAAGACGGACATGGTCCTCACCTCGCTCATGATCAACACGGAGCGCGAGGCGGTGGTCGACTTCTCCGAGCCCTTCATGGAGACGGGCATTGCCATTGTGGTGGCCAAGCGGACGGGCATCATTTCGCCCACTGCCTTCCTGGAGCCCTTTGACACCGCCTCCTGGATGCTGGTAAGTCCTTGCTCCGCCTCCGAGTACTCCCTGGGTAAGTCCTTGCTCTTTGCTTTGCTTTTTCCCGCTCTTAGGTCGGCATCGTGGCCATCCAGGCGGCCACCTTCATGATCTTCCTGTTCGAGTGGCTCTCGCCCAGCGGCTATGACATGAAGCTGTACCTGCAGAACACCAACGTGACCCCGTACCGCTTCTCCCTGTTCCGCACCTACTGGCTAGTGTGGGCTGTGCTCTTCCAGGCGGCCGTCCACGTGGACTCCCCGCGCGGCTTCACCTCGCGCTTCATGACCAATGTCTGGGCCTTGTTCGCCGTGGTATTCCTGGCCATCTACACTGCCAACCTGGCCGCCTTCATGATAACCAGGTAAGCTCGTTTTAGGTACCCTCTGGATTAGCTCTTAGGGTTACGTACTCAGTCCAGCGAAAAGTGTTCCTAAGCAAAGCGACTCAATGCTTTAGAACACTTTTCGCGTGTCTGAGTACGTAGCTTACCCCTGCTCTTCCAGTAGGCTTGTTGATATATATCAAAATATCAATATATCGATATTTTTACAAAAAAATAAATATTTATATCGAAATATTTTGTTTTCCTGATATATCGCATATCGATATTATTTGGAAATATATTTTTTTATAAAAAAAATTGACCATGAGTTACCTTATAACACCAGGTAGCTCGGTTCCCTCAGAGCGGAATTTTTGAGCTAAAATCATGTTACCAATATATGTAATTTTTCTAGAAAATGTTACTTTTTCATTGTTTAAAAAATGAAATGAAGTCTTTTAAGTTTTTTCTTGTATCCTTACTTAAATTGGATAGTTATGAACCTTAAGATCTCTGCTATTTAATGGAAAAAAGTTTATTGTTTTATTTTTAATAAAAAAAAAGCTCAAAAAAATTATAATGCATTTAATGTTAATGTTAAACGTATAAAAAATATCAAACATATCAGATATATCGGTGATAAATATTGCAAAAAAACCTGATGATATTTTTAAGGAGTGATAATCACCGATACGATATTTTTGACATATTTTCACCTATGAACCCCATCTTCCAGGGAGGAGTTCCACGAGTTCAGCGGCCTCAACGACAGCCGCCTGGTGCATCCGTTCTCACACAAGCCCTCCTTCAAGTTCGGCACCATCCCGTACAGCCACACGGACTCCACCATCCACAAGTACTTCAATGTCATGCACAACTACATGCGCCAGTGAGTAATCCTAATCCTAATCCCAGAGAGGCTCCTCCCTGATCCTGATCCTCCCTGCTCCCTTTGCAGGTACAACAAGACCAGCGTGGCCGATGGCGTGGCCGCCGTGCTCAATGGCAACCTGGACAGCTTCATCTATGATGGCACCGTGCTGGACTACCTGGTGGCCCAGGACGAGGACTGCCGCCTCATGACCGTGGGCAGCTGGTACGCCATGACAGGTGAGTTCCCCCTTCGCTCTTAAGTCCTCAAGCAATTTAGTTTGTCATTAAAAGTTATTATTAAGCTCACAAAGCATTTGCCCAAGTGCGAACTATGCGAAAACGAGTTTAAAACTTATCAAACGGCAGATTATGAAACTTTTGGCACAACACACACACATGCGAGAAGGGGTGTGCCTGCCTCAAGGTGCCTGCCTGCCAGAGAGTTGACCTTAAACAACAACAGGCCAGAGTTCAAGCCGCACAATGGGGCCTCATAATGGGGCCTGGGTATTGTGATTATGCGACTCTGCTTACATCTGAGATATAACTTTTCTTCCTCGGAGCCAGAGCAGAAGCTGAGCACTTTTTAGCCAAAGTTGCCGCTTAATTTGGGCAGTCTTTGACAATTTTCTGGAATTTTTTACATTTTTTTCTTAAATTTTTCCCACTTAACATTCTTTAAGAAACTTTTATTTAAGTAATTTCTCAGTATTCTTCTAATGATTAATTATATTGAAACGAGGAAAGCTATTTCCAAAATAAATGTCGATAAGCTTATCGATAAATTTCAATTAAAATAGCCGTCGATAAATTTATCGATAAATTGAAATAAAAACGTGGGCATTTCCGGTTGCTTGGTTGGCACTGAAATGTAGAAGAACGCCTTATTTTTCGGCATTCTTCTAATGATTAATTCAATTTTAAATGAAAAAAGACACCCTGTATAATTAGCCTTTAATGCTTTCTTACACCAAATAGGTATCGATGAGTTGATCGATCAATTTTAGTGCAAACGTGGGCAATTCTCTTTAGTTGGTTGCTACTGAAATGTAGAATATTTGAGATGGTCTTAGAAAACAGCGACCTTATCTCAATAAAAATGGGAAAAATAAGGGTTTGCCAAAAACCTAAATTAAATAAATATATTACTTAACAGGTTGCCTAAACTACAGGTTATTAATATTAAGTATTAATATTATATTGGTAAAGATAAGTTTATCGATTAATTTAAATGAGAACAAGGGCATTTCCGGTTGCTTGGTTGGCTGTACAGAAATGTAGAATAACGCCTTACTAATTTGAGATGATTTAAAAAAAACAGCTACTCATCACATTAAAAATAGGAAAAGTAATAGCCTAAATTAAATAAATATATTACTTAACAAGTAATTTCTAAATTATGAATATTTTATCGATAAAAACTCGAGAAAATCCCCACTGTGTTACCCACTGTGCTTTCTGGCAACCAAACCAGGTTACGGCCTCGCCTTTAGCCGAAACTCCAAGTACGTGCAGATGTTCAACAAGCGACTGCTCGAGTTCCGGGCCAACGGGGATCTGGAGCGACTGCGTCGCTACTGGATGACCGGCACCTGCCGGCCGGGTAAGCAGGAGCACAAGTCCTCGGATCCGCTGGCGCTGGAGCAGTTCCTCTCGGCATTCCTGCTGCTGATGGCGGGCATCCTGCTGGCGGCGCTGCTGCTGCTGCTGGAGCACGTCTACTTCAAGTACATCCGCAAGCGGCTGGCCAAGAAGGACGGCGGCCACTGCTGCGCCCTCATATCGCTGTCCATGGGCAAGTCGCTGACCTTCCGCGGAGCGGTGTACGAGGCCACCGAGATCCTGAAGAAGCATCGCTGCAACGATCCCATCTGCGACACGCACCTGTGGAAGGTCAAGCACGAGCTGGATATGTCCCGACTGCGGGTCCGCCAGCTGGAGAAGGTCATGGACAAGCATGGGATCAAGGCGCCGCAACTGAGGTGGGTTCTTAGTTTTCCTTGGAAATTAATTTCAAAGGGAAGCCACAATTAATTCTCGCTTGCAGGCTGGCCTCCTCCTCGGATCTGCTGAACCACCACCACCTGAAGGAGCGGCCGCCGCTGCTGGGCAACCTGAGTCTCGCCGCCAGCGCCCAAGATCTATACAGGTGGTAAGTTTTCTTTGTGCATGCCGCCTGTCCCTGCACGAGTCCCGTCCTCCACATCCGCATCCTGCTCACCCGTGGTCGTAATTAAATTAAGCAATTGCTTGAGATAACATTCCAGCGCCATCTCCATTCCCTGTCCCTGTCCCTGTCTGTGTTTTTCTTTCCGTTCTCGGGAGTCCTTGCTGGCCACGCTAATGATGCCGGGCAGCTGCTACATCCCTTCGGGGCATTCTCTGGCTGCCGCCCTAATATAAATATATGGAAATGACTTTATTAAATTACTTTATCTCGGTTCCTGATTCGATGGCAGTCTCTGCAGGAGCAGGAGCAGCAGCAGACACAGTCCCTGGTTATAGTCTTAGTTATAGCACAATTTCCGACAGTTCCTGTTGTCATTCATTCGCAGCAGCAGCAGCTATGGCTTTGTGTGGGTCCTTCCATTTGCATATCGTCGCTTACAATGGGCGGGGCGGTAATCGGATGTGGGAAAGCTTTACGACCCTCTATAGTATAGTCCTTGCCACACACAACCCCTTTCGGGCAGCAGGACCAGCAATTAACGGATCAGGGGAGCAGCAGCAGCCGGCATCCGCATTATCGCTTACACCATCGCCTCCCAGGCAGGGTCACCTAGTCACCCAGTCAATCACTCACCCGTCCAGTGTGTGTGGAGTGTGTGTGGGGTGTGTGTGGGGTGTGTGTGGGGGGTAACACCTTTATCTGGGCCTGGCTGCCCTTCATGTGGTTTTTAGGATTATAAATCTGCACCGAGCGATAATGGCTCTTAGTTTCTAAAAGGTTTTTGCTGTGGTGAAAGCTGATTAGCTGGCAAAAGAGGTGCATATATTGGCAGTCCCTGGACACTCGCCACAGCCAAGATCATTTTGTAATTAAGAGTAGAGGTATCAAACTACCGGTGGCACTATCGATAGTATTGATGGTTTGTATCGTCCCCATACATTATTATATTTATTAGCTTGAAACCAAACTAATTAGAAAATTAAATGTAAGTCACAAGATACCAAAACTAATAAATTTATCTGACTATTTTTATGAATTTTTAAATTAGTACCATATCAGATCTTTAATCTAAAAATCTTTATCAAATAACTAAGGGATAACCTTAACTTTTTTGAGTATTTAATTAGATGAACATCCCTTATTTTTACAAAATTAAATAGGTCGGTACTATAGAGATAGGATCGATAGTTTGCGAAAAAAAGAACTCGAAACTATCGATGGTGCCAATACCGGTAGTTTGACATCTCTAATTAAGAGAAATGGAGCTGGTGGCCAACCTGCCTCGGTTTCTCTGCTGATGCCATTGCCATTCATCATATGTGCGGGGTCTGGTCTATGTGTGTGATTGTGCTCACACAAGGTGCTACAAGGATGCTCTTGGGGCAGCTCCCCCTAGCACACACACACTGCCACATTTGCATTAATTACTGGCAAGTAAACAGTCCGAGAGCTTTGAGGCATGTGTGTGGGCTTGGGAATGGTCTGTGGCAATGGCAATCGGATTGGGGTTGGACTTGGGCTTTGGCTGGGGTCGGAGCATAGCGAAGCAGGTGATGCGTTATGCTCTGAGGTTGCGGCTGCATGTTGCCATGTCCTGTCCGTGTGCAAGCCAGTGTCCTTTGTTCCGTTCCGGTTTCCGTTCTGCGTTCTGCGTTCTGTGTGGCTTATGGCGTGCCAAGATTTATAGAGTAGAGGGTAAACCAAACTCCCAGGGAGTGGGGGCTGCTCCGGGTTCGATTTCCATGTCCGCTCTCATCATTATGGAGGCCAGGTAATTTTTTCAGCGAATCGTGCGAATTAAGTTCAAGGACTTGCCTCGAATTGTTAAAGCAAACACACACACACAGCCAGCATATCCTCCATTCAGCGCCAACGTGGAAACACGTGGAAAACACTTCAAAGTTGGCAAGCCGAAAAGTTCCCTGATAAATGGATGATGATGGATACCAGGGACAGCAATGATACCCGAGGGAAAACCCTTTATTGTGAGAGCACGATCGTGCATCCTCCATCCTCCATCCTCGCACGCGATGATACGCTTTTCGCATTTACTTTTTGGCACTAATTTATTTACATGCGAACCCTTGAGTGGTGCTCGCCCCGTTGGACTCTGATTGATTGATGATGCCCAGGTCCTGGGCCAGAGAAAGTCCCTCTTTAATCCCGTTACCGTCGCCATTTCCAGCTAATGTTTTCGATGTTGCCAGCGCACACACGTTCCACATATATCCCTCCCCAACGCGCACATCCGCTTTTGTTGGCCATCAAAGCAAGCAAGCATGCTTCCCACCGCACATCCCGCATCCCGCATCCCGTATCCCGGCCAGGGGCCTCGGCTGATTACAATTTGTCACATTTTTCATTGGCTGGCAGGCTAATTAGCATAGCCCAGAACGCATGTCCTGTGAGCCAGTGCAGCACTCTGGTAGCCTCGTACCTCGCACCTCCTATACTATATATACTTGCATATATATCCGTGAAGCATGCTTGGTATGGAGTAGCAGTAGTTGTAGCCTCTACATGTCGTATATAGAGCCTAGATCCCCCCTAGAACTCCCCACTAACGCCAGGGGGCTCCCGTTCCCGTTATCGTTCTCGTTCTCGGATCGCAGGTCGTACAAGACGGAAATCGCCGAGATGGAGACGGTGCTGTGAAGTGGAAGAGGAGGAGCTGCACCGGAATCCGCACTCAGCACTATCCTAGGACGAGTGCGCCTAATCAAAAACAACGTTTCAAATAAAATGTAAACTGAAAGCTTTCGAAAAGTTAGAGAAGAGATACAAGTTAGCGAGTTAGCGAGTTGGCAAGCTAGCGAGACAGCCAGAGAACGAGTTAGTGAGCTGGCGAGCTAACGCGTTAGCGAGAACCCAAAGCGCCTCACACGAAAGACGACGAGAAACCGCAGCCATGAAACCCAAAGATTGTATAAAGTTAAACTAAATGTAAAACAGTAAAAACCGAAAAGAGAAAACACCTAAACTTAACTTAAATGGAGGAAGGAACAACCAAAGCAGCCGCCGTACGAGTAATTCATATAATAAGTTTTAAAGCAGATCGGACGAGCGACGAGTGCCGAGTGACGAGCGTAGAGCGAAGTAGCGAGAGCGAGAGATCAATCGTTACACTTTTGGCGATTGAACTGTTAAACGTTAACAAGGAAGAGGCAGAAGGAGGAGAAGGAAGAGGCAGAAGAGAGTAGAAAATGGGAAACGAAGAGAGGAGTAATAAGTATGTGTATGTAATCCGTTTGATTGTTTGTAATCGTTGTTTTGTTTGTTGTCTTCTTTTTGGATAGTAATATTTACGAGAAATCATACCCGAAAGAGGGACGCGCAGGCTGCCACGCCCATTATAAGATATACACATTAACAGATTTATATGTATTTACCTTGCTATATGATTACGACGATATAAATGTTATTGCATATACACCTACATATACATATACATATACATTTAAAGAACGAAAAAAACAACAAGTATTTACATATGAATATACATGGATGTATGTACTTATATTTTTTCTGATTTTGATAAGGAAATTACAAATTACAAAGCTTATGTGCCGCCAACACTAAAAACGTAAACAAAATTAACTAACTAATGAGTAATAAACTAACAACTAAAAACTAAAAACCAAAACAAAAACAAAAGCAGCAAGGAGAAGAGAGAGATAACGAATCAAACACACTAGCTACATTTTCCTCTCGCTAGGAGAGATAATCACGACCTCGAGGCTTCTTTTCAGTTGCTCCTTTTTCCGCTTGGCTAGAGATGCGTTTATTTGCCGCGTGTTCCTGCGTTTCTTTTGTTTCACTCACTTTCATTCCGCCTGCTCGCCGGAGAGAGAGCCAGCACCCCGCCCCTAACCCAGCTAAAAGCCAAAATAAATGGAAATTTTGCTTTCTAGTTCGGCACTCTCCTCTGCATGTGGCCTAACGGTTAATGCAAACTCTCTCTCTCTCTATCCCACCCACCCAGCACAGCCTCTCTCGACACACACACACACGCACGCCAAAATGGGAGGAGAGATAAACGGAATATTTATAAATGTGCATTGTTGTTGTTGTGGCGAGCAAAACGTGCTTAAATCACAGTAATTAAAGTAAACTCGAAATCGAATTAAATATGTACAAAGGTTAAAGCAAACAATTAAAGGCATAAACGACATAAAATAACAAAAATCAAGGTAAAGAATGAGAACTAAACTAAAGGAAAGGTTAGGGGAGGAGGAGAAGGATTTGTGTTGGTATTTGTTTATGTGTGTGTGTGTCTTCTAAGTGTTTAGCGAGGATTACTATACTCAAAAAGCTAGGAAAACGATACCGAAAGCCAAAGCGAGAACGAATAAGAAAGCGAAAACGATGATAATGATAATGAAAACGAAAGCCAAAGCAAACCGTAAATGTAAACGAGAAAATTTAACTAACAATCTTAAGTCGGTGTGCTACAAACAACTAAAAACATAAAAAAACACACATGCTTGAATGCAATTTAACACAACACAACACACACACGTATGCCTGTGTACTGATGTGTGTGCGCGCTTCTTTGAGACTCTATTTTTTGTTAACGTCATCTCTGTTCAATTAAACCGTTATGGGTTCCGTTCCGTTCCGCTCTGTCCCGTTCTGTTCCACTCTTCTGACTTCCGTTTCCGTTCAAAACGGCAGCGGCAGCCGGAGGGAGCGAGAGCGAGAGCGAGGCAGCAGCAACACAACTACAACTACAACACTGCTACCACTACCACTACCACTACCAACTACACCCACACTCTAGGACGACGAACGGATAAAACGGACGAAACAAACAAACAAACAACAACAACAAACAACAAGAACAATGTTAACAGCAAATCAAGAAGGAAAACAAAGGAACTTATTGAGTTTTATTTGCAAAAGAGTGATTTTTTGTAGTGGAAAAATATTTTATACACAAGTTACGGATGGATTGCACGGCGGAGAACATAGCGAAATGTTAATTATTACGTATATGTATATATTTTTTAAGACAAATTGTTCAGATTTATTATACGAGTACTAACTAAAACCAAACAAAAACCAAAAACGAATACTTGAAGCAGTATCAAGTTAGTATTAAAACAAACGAAAAAAAAATAAGAAGAACAAAACACCCGAAAAGACAAACGAAGCGGGCGGCCGAGGAAGAGAACAGGAGAAAGAAGGATGAAAGAAAGTAGGAGAGGAGGAGTGGGAAAACAAACCTTTACGGACAAATTAAAACAAGTAAAACAAGTTAACATTACATTATATAAGTAGTTAGTAATTTAAAACTAAACCCAAAAAGAAAATAAGCGAAATCACGACAAATGATACTAAAAGCAAAAAAAAAAAAAAAAAAACTAAAAAGGAAAAAAACAAAGGTTTATGTATACAAAAGATGTTTTTTTTAAATATTATTAATGTTATTAAGTTACGAATAAATGAGAGCAGTCATCTCCACAAACACAAACACCCACACGGTCACACTGTCCGAGCCCAGACACCCACAGCCACACTCACACAAATAACGAGTGCTTTTGGTTAGGTGTTAAACGAATAAACTAAAGTAACGAGAAAGAGGCATAGCGAGTAAATCGGAATCGAATCAATTTTTAAAAGCAAAGACACTACGAACTCCGCGAAGGCAGAATCTGATTTCAACAAAGAACAACTGTCCAGGACGAGCGAGAGGGACTGCCAGCAGATCGTACATAAGTTACTAACACACTCTCACACACAACATTTTTTAACCACACGCCCGAAAGCGAGCAGCGCGAGCGGGAGAGAGCGTTTCACGTACATAAAACATAAACTAAGCAAATGGAATATGCGTACATTGTTGTGGTAGTTACAGGTGGCGAGGCATACACGTAAATTACAATATAACAACCCAACTTGCAATAAATGTGTATACAAAAAAATGCAGCGAGTTTCTTATTTCATATTGTGGACTTTGGGGCGAACTTTTCAAATTCAAACGAGAAGAGCGGGCAAGTAGCTTTACGCGCTGAAAGCTCGCTGCTATGGCTCTCGATTTGGTATTTTCTTCAAGCCGATAATAATGTATCGACATTGAAAATCGATAGTTGTTCGCTTAGTGTGCCCAGCTGCCGTGGAGGAGAAAATTCTCTCGCTTTTCCGGCGAACTTCAGCGTAAGATTGGAAACAGCAAAAGGTCAGTCAAATCGAAACGTTTAAACCGCAAGCAACGAACGTTCACGGCCAACGGCTAACGGCAACAACAATTAAACGTTATAACGAAGCAGCGAAAGCAAAAGAAGCCGCGGTCGCATCGAAAACGGGTTTGTGCAATTAGCATGCACGTCAGTTGACTTGATCGCTGATCGACGCTCGACGTTTTGCGCTTTTTACGACTCTTCTCTTTTTGTAGTCAGCTACAGCTATACGTCAGCGTTTCGCCAAGGATTGGCATCTGGACCCCATTATGGCCACCAGTGGTAGTAGAAGGAGCGTCGCCTTCGTCGCCTGGACGGTGTGCGCCCTCCTGCTGACGCACGGCGGCCATGTTGTGGATGCCCGCCGTAACCAGGGCAACAGCAACCGCAAGACCTCCTCCTCGTCGGGCTCCGGCTCCTCGTCCTCGAACTACGGCCATGTGACACAGCCCAGCTACAATACCAACGGCCATGCCGCCGGCGGCAACTCGCACGCGGATGTGGCCAAGCTGAGCTACCCCAACTACAACTCGCAGCCGAATCGACCAGCGGCAGCTGGAGCTGGAACTGGAGCCGCTCCGCAACCCGGCTGGAATGTGCCGCAGGGCCCGCCGCCTGCCTACTCCGCTGCTAATCCTGCCGGCGGAGCCAGACCCAACATGCACGAGGCGCCGCCAGCCTACCATGCGCCCAACTATGGCGCCGCTCCGCCCAGCTATGGTGCCGCCACCGGCTCCAATGTCCATCAGCCGATTATGGCCACCCAGAATCATGGCAACCAGTACTCGGGCGTGCCGGCTGGTGCTACCTACTATCCCGCAGCTGGCGGACACCTGCCCGCCGGTGCCACCTACTATCCTTCGGCAGGACATGCTCCCATGGCCGGTGGCTACCATCCGGGTGCTGCTGCTCCGCCGCCGGGCGCCACCTACTATCAGGCGGGCTCTGCCCTCCCGCCGGGTGCCACCTACTACTCGGCGCCGCCTCAGCAGTCCTCCTCCGGCCTGGGCTTCGGTGAGTTTTCTAACTTTTGCCTTTGTTTTGCGTTTCCCATGCTTAATCTTTAATTTCCCCGCAGGCACTGGCCTCCTTGCTGGCGGACTGGGCGGCGCTCTGCTGGGCCACGCTCTCACGCCCTCCGGTGGCAGCTCCTCCTCCTCGCAGCCGGCTGCCGCAGCGCCAGCCGCTGGCCAGGATCGCATCATCATCATTAACAATGGAGTGCCGGTGAATGCCACCGATGGCACCACAGTGATTAATGCCGGAGGAGTGGCAGCCGCTCCAGCAGCAGCTGCACCAGCGGCACCTGGAGCTCCTCCAATGACGAACGCCACGCAAGAGGCCCAGCCCGCACCGATGGCACCCATGGCACCCTTCAACCCGGAGGCCTCCAATGCGACCACTGATGCGGCTGCACCACCTCCTGGCGGCATCATTTGCGTGCCCACAAAGGTCAACGAAACGGATCCGACCGACAGCTCGAAAATGGTGGAGGTGGAGAAGATTGCCTGCTATCCGGCGCCGCCGCCACCAGCAGCGCCAGCCGGCGAGGGACCCGCTCCTCTGGCGCCCATGACCCCGCCAGTGATGCCGGGATCGCAGCAGGTGCAGCAGGCACCGGACGTGGCCGCTCCCGTGCAGGCTTCGGTTAAGTCGAACCAAGCGACCAGCGGCGCCCGGGCCGCCATCGAGGGGCAGTTGGGACGCAGCATGTTCCTGGCACTGGTGTGCGGATTCCTGGCCAAGCGATTCGCTGGCTACTAGAGGAACGTTCCACCTATCTATCTATCTATCCGGAATCCCCCCCTGTCCAACGCTACTCTCTGTACCCAACTGTACCTCCCCAGCTTTCGCGTGGCCTTGGAACGAATGAGTGTGTGCTTGCCATTGCTGTCAACCCCATTGCGGCGCTGGCCAAGATCGATATTGCGCGGTGACCAGTGGCAGGCGCTAATTGGACGAAAATTGTTAATTTATGCCGCACCATCTCCGATTACAGTATTCGTGGACAAACACAGGTCCAAGCCCAGCAGGTCCCCAGTATTTCCCCCTCTTTTTTTCTGTATTTCGTGTTCCGTATTCCGTGTAATCCCCGCTCTTTGTACCTCCCCCCCTTCCCCTTCTCACTCACTCAGCCTTCAATTGTGATGACAGCACTCGACAACGAAACGTGAATCTCGTCCCAGTGTGCGCTTGAAAACATTCGAATATCTAAATATCTAAACATCTAAATATATATATGTAATAGCCCGTAACTAGTACGCAAAGACAAACGATGTACGTTTTCCCACTACGAGTATAGAGTGTATATTTTTGCTAGAATTGTTACGCGTAATTGTTGCTTGTTTTTTTGTATTGTTGTAAGCAAACCTACTTGTTGCACTTCTCAATTGTTGAAATAAAAGCTTTTCGCCTACACCCATAGCACTCGAAACGACACACGTACCCGGTGGTTTCATTTCCCCCGAGTCCCATTACTCAGCCCTCGGCCTCTGGCTAAACTAAATATGGACTTACCCCGAGTTAATGGTCATTATTTTCCATTCCATTCCGCTGGGCGATGAATAACAACGGCGTTTGCTCGTCCGCCTCCGCCCTCGTCATATTTCAACAGCAAGTTATCTGGGTGTTATCTTAGCCGACAAAAAGGTATTCTTCTCCGCATCTCCGTCAGCGTTGAGTGGAAAAAGATGGCATGAAAGTCGCAAATATTTGGAGACATCGCCAAACGTCGCCTGATATCAGTCGGGCTCGGATAATGCCCTGCAATTAAATTCAGATATTACAAATAATACTATTAATAAATATATTATCCACGCCGTGCAATAAGATCTGTAAGTGATCTTGGCTTTGATTTACGTATGAGAAACTAAGCCGATTATGACCTCGAGTTAGCTAGAACCCTTCAATTATCGAGAATAATTAAAAACAAGTTTGAAATCCAGCAACAAAAACAGGCCAAGTCCCATAAATTATACAAATATCATATTGGTTTCGTTTTTGTAAACCCTAAACCATCCGAAGTTGTGTAGGTTTTGCTTTTGTAACTACAAGCATTGGGTTTATCTTCCTCAAAACTCTCAAAACAAGCCCTGAAGTCACAAGTCCCATAAATTATACAAATACCACATTTGTTTCGTTTTTGTAAGCCCTAAACCATCCGAAGTTGTGTAGGTTTTGCTTTTATAACTACAAGCTTTAGGTTTATCTTCCTCAAAACTCTCAGAGCCTTAGTTTCTTACTTCTTAGAGATATAAACTGTACACAAAATAATCAAAATAATCATTGCAGTGTTTTTGTAGAAATAAATAAATCATCATTTGGAATACAGCAACAAAAACAAGCCTTGAAGTCACAAGTCCCATAACTTATACAACTATCATATTTGTTTCGTTTTTGTAAGCCCTAAGCCATCCGAAGTTGTGTAGGTTTGGCTTTTATAACTACAAGCTATAGATTTATAAACTCCACACCAAATAACCTTTCCAGTTTTTTTGTAGAAATAATAAATCATCTTCAGAGTTCCACAATCAATCACTTCAGCAACTTAAAAACAAGATTATGCCACCAATCGTGGTACTCTCTCAAAGGGCATTCAAAAACTTTCACCAAATACTTGCCAATGGCAAACAATAATAAAAAAATAACAAAAAAGAAAATAAATAATCACCAAATAGAGCGAGATAGAGGCACGCAGCATTCAGGTTGAGCTTTTTTTTGCTCGCACGTTAGCCATTAGCGAATATCTTAGAGCAGGGGTATACATATACCAACACTAATAAAATAAAGCTTATGCACACTTGTAAGAAACCTTTTGCGTTATTTCAAGATGTACACTAAGAGAAAGGCACTTGACAATTTACCCTTTCCTCAAAGAATGCCCGTGAATCAATCAAAAAGAAAAAAAAATGATCTTCAGTGTAGAAACAAGAACAAATTACATTGGGATTAACGGTGGAAATAAAAACTCAATGAAATTGTTGTTGGCTAACTTTGTCTTATCAGAATAGGACAAAGACACAAAGAGGAATGTGCAAATTTGTTTGTGTATTACCTGTGGGATGGACTCACACAAAGCCTATGCTGTGGGACTTTACAAAAACAAATGTGATGCGTGGGCATAGGCTTGAGCATCACTGTCTTGGAGCCACGAAGCTTTTGCAATGACTATCTAAAATGTGCAGTCAAGGCAGAGAGACAGAGATGTGTTGATGAAATGGATGATGGCATCAAGCGGATTTCTCCGACACCATTATACATAATTAATTAGTTAATAAGAACCGATTACAGCTCAATAATAACTAAGGCTGCCTAGTAAGTACTCATTAAATCCCCCAATTAAAAGGCAAATGGTTTTTCTCGAGGGTCACCTCACAAGGTTTTATTTTGTGGCAATCATGCCCTCAAGGGTTTTCTTGTTCCAGAGTTCACAACTTGTTGTTTGCGGGTGTAAAAACGCGGTTAATAAAAACGAATCAGGCATACAAGATCATTGTAAACGTATTGTTTCTTTTTGCTGTGTGTGAGTGGTGTGTGTTGTTTACTCGGCATCGTCGTCCTCGTCGTCGTTGGAGCTGATCCTGAAGTAACGGAGCTCGTACGAGTCCTTCTCGTTGGCCACCACGCGGATCCAGTCACGCAGGCTGTTCTTCTTCAAGTACTTCTTGGTCAGGTACTTGAGGTAGGCCTTGGAGAAGTGCACATCGGAGCTGACATGCAGCTTCAGCTTGGAGCGCTCGAAGGTGACGTTGTTGCCCAGGTTGTTCACCTTGCCGTTGACCTTGAGGCGGGCCTTCACGTACTTCTCCTGCGGGATTTGGGGAATAGTTGGGGATATCTGGTTAGTTCTCTTCGCTTGCAAGTGAAGAATAGAGTGTGGACTCTATGGAGGAGTAGTTTTTGAATGTCTCTTTCTTTGTTAAGGCCAAGAGTCGAGTGAGTAGAACAGAAGGCCCAAATAAAGAAGAGTGACCAATTTTTTAATGTGCCACTGAGTACACTGCCATCAGAGCGACGCATCAAGCTCACTCTCTGACGGCAAATCGGCGTGGCCTTTACGGGCTGGCAGTTACAATATATCCTAGTTGATAGTAGTTACCTGATCCACTGGGCGACGTTTCCACATTGCGCCCTGCTCTGAAATCTTGCGCGTTCAGCGCACTCGGTTTGCCCACTTAGCGGGTGTGTCTGCTTTTCATCTCAACTCTCTGGAGAGTTTGCAAGGGAGGGAAGAGGGAGTGACCTCCAGTAATCTGCAATCTAAGGTGGGAAAACCTGCAGTGTCCGAGACTAGACACCTTGAGCAGGGCGCACTATGAATTTTGGCCTGAGGCGCCACGGGTGTGAACGCGCTCAGTTCCAGGGCCCACCACGTGGCGGTACACATAGCACGGCTTGACGCTGTTCACAGACGGTTGCACCACTGGCCAGTGCCAGGTCACTGGCGGTCAGAGGCTACCCCGTTGTGCAGTGCCCAGAGCCCCTTGTCAAAGAATGCGCGCGCAAATGGGGGGCGCGGCGGGAACGCGTGTGCCAGGATGAAAGGCAGCGAAGGATACGGTATTTGGGATAGAAGAGGAGCCCTAAAATCGGACGGAGGAGCCTAAGGCAAAGCTAGTGATGCTGTTCCAGAAGTTGTTAACCGCAAGCGGCACGGCAAGAGTCCGCGAGCAGTTTATCGCTAAATGGATGGGGCTTCACTGTAACCACAACTTTTTATCCAGAGCCCCTGGCTAACTTGGAGGGCAATGGAAAGCTTGGTGCGGTAAGACAGATGCTGATTGTGTCCGGCGACACGATACTGGCTACTTACGAAGTCGGCCACATCCATGATGCTGTCCTCAGCGATGTTGGTGCAGTCGATGGTGAAGCGCAGGGCGACCTTCTTCTTCTTCTGGCCCTTGCCGCGCAGCACGTTCTTCTTCACCACCTTGCTGGGAGCGGGGGCAGCCTTGGCCTTGGGCTTCGGTGCCGGCTTGGCAGCGGCGGGAGCAGCGGCCGCTGCGGGAACAGCAGCAACGGCGGCAGCCGTGGCAGCAGCGGCAACCTTGGCGGGAGCAGCCTTCTTGGCCGGAGGAGCGGCAGCCGGGGTGGAGGCAGCCTTCTTGGCCGGAGCAGCCTTGGCGGCAGCAGCGGGAGCTGGGGCAGCCTTGGCGTCCTTCTTCGGGGCAGCAGCTGGAGCCTTCTTGCCGGCATCCTTAGCAGCAGCAGGCTTGGCGGCCGCTGGCTTGGCGGCTGCGGGCTTGGCAGCAGCGGCGGCGGCAGCCTTGGCCACCTCCGGAGCCTTCTTCACGTTCTTGGCGGCAGCAGCGGCGGCGGGCTTGGCGGCCTCAGCCTTCGGCTTCTCCACCTTGCCCTTGGCTGCAGCGGCGGCGGGAGCGGCCTTCTTCTCTGCCGGCTTGGCGGCCGTCTTGGAATCACCCTTGTTGGTCTTGGCCTAATCACATAACAGAACAGAAACAAAAAAGGCACAAATAAGATCTCGTTTTTCGGGCACTTTCGCGTGGTTATTCGGCGCAATTCCACGGCCAGCGTGTGCCCGCTAGCTTGCAGCTTTATATTTCGCCATTGAGGCACACTTTGGACGTGGGATGGGCCGGAACACTCGCGATTTCTGCGCACTTACGGTTGGAGCCATCTTGTCAGTCGAAAACCACGAAGAAAAAGAACAGAAAACGGAAGGGCTGTCAAAACAGCGGCGACAGCAGTGTGACCAGACTGATCGCGGTAAAAATTCCTTCGTAAACTGTGCTAAACTGTCATGGAACAGTAGGATTAACTGTTATAAGCTGTGATAAGTGGTAGATAACTTTGATAAGATACGAGTGGAAACGATTCACGATAACTTGAGGGGTTCTAAATTTAAAAGAAATCAATTTTAGTAATTTTGAATAAAAGACGAAAACCACGATGAAAAAAAATAGAAAATAAAGAGCTGTCAAAACAGTGCCGATAGCAATGTGACCAGACAGAGCGCGGGTAAAAAAGCTGTCTAAACAGTTATAAACTGACAGCTGTTATAAGCTGTGATAAAAAGGTGGATAACTTTGAGGAGATACATTTTGAAAGGAACTATTTACGAAATATGAGATTACAAATAAATCAAAGGATATTTGTAGTAATTTAAAATTTAAAAAAAGACACAATTACTTCAAAATAATTAATCAATTAATACCTCTTAAGTAAAACTGCTTTTAAGAGAACCTTAAATAATTTTTACCTTGTATTACGTATATCTCTAGTCCAAATCTTAAATGGCCCATAACATTGTAATTAACCCAGGTATTTCTTCGCCTTCAGTGGTGAACGATGATAATGTCATCACGGTTTGCTTTAAAAGCGATTGTATGCGCTTCACGTGGAACAAAGTTCTAAAATGTTTTGCCTCAACTCCAAGGCTTCCGTATTAATCCTTTCGTCCATCCTGACTTATTGCCAAGGCAAGGATTTTTGCAGGAATGATCTTTGTCGGCAAGGATTCACTCATATCGCTTGCATGAATAATGGGGTAAGCATTATGTGTCAACTGAAAATATACCAAATGAATTAATTAATCATTAAATTAAAACACAGACCTTCGGCAGCAAGTGTCCTGCAAGTGCGACTATAATGGAGGTCGACCAGAGTGCCAAGGATTCCCTGGTCAATGAGCACAATTTGTTTAGACAAAAGTGGGCCAGCGGCAAGGGAAATGCCGAACGTATAGCCTGTAAAATGGCCACCGTGGGCTGGGATGAGGACCTGGCCCACTTGGCGGAGCTCAATGTGCGCAGCTGCATTATGGAGCACGATCTTTGCCGCAACACGGAAAAGTATCCGGAATCTGGCCAGAATGTCTTCAGGTTTAAAACCATAAGATATACCAAGAAGCAGACTCCCTTAGAACTTTTGAAGATGGCATTTGGTGAATTCACAAAGGACGAAGGCCAAATCACATATGCGGACTTGGAGAAAATCGAAACTGTGCCAAGAATACAGTAAGTAATTCTCACCATGGGTCACAGTAGGTAATTCTCTTCATAGAATTATCAATATAATTTATTTAATATTAGGTGACTCGGTTACTAGTTTATAGCTTATAAAATTCCTTTTCTTACAGGCAAATTGGCCACACAACTATAATGATTGTCGAGACAAACTCCAAGGTGGGATGTGCCATAGTTACTTACAAAAAGAAGAAAAGGGTCAGACTCTACCACGTGGCCTGTAATTACGCGGCCAACAACAGGCTGGACCAGGATGTCTACTCCAAATGCCCCCAGCCAGGCAGCAAGTGTCCCAGTGGCATAAGCTCCCAGTACCCGCCTCTGTGTGCCTGAGCCCTTAAAGGGTACAAAATTAATATATATCTTAAAAGAAACATTTATTACGTTACAAAACGATCTGCTGGAGAATGTCGCGTGGAATCACATGAATTTGTAGCCTGGCCAAGGCATGCCAGAACGGGGCATGGCTTGGAACTGTGGTAGGTATGTGGTTGTGGTGACTCGGATTAGTACCCTACTTCGAGATCAGGGTCTTGAAGACGGTGGGGCGCTTGTGGACCGGCAGGTGGCGATAGCAGTAGGTCTTGATCGCGTCCAGGTCGATGTCGGCGTCCGGGGAGACGATGCAGATGACCCCCAGGCGGTGGCCCCACACCTTGTTCGGGATGCCCAGGACGGCCACGTCGTTGATGGACGGATGCGAGATGAGGACCTTCTTGATCTCCGATCCGTAGACCTTGTAGCCCCCGACGGTGAAGACGTCGCTGATCTTGCTCAGGAAGTAGAAGTTGCCATTCTGGTAGGCACAGATGTCCCCAGTCTTGACAAAGCCGTCGGGGGTCTCCTCCAGCTTGGTGCCCACCGCATCCGGACTCAGTTGCCGGCTAGTGTTGCCCGGCTCCGGGGAGCTGGACACCAGGTAGGATCGGGCTATCTGGAGCTCACCGATCACGGTCTGCGAGAGCGGCGTGTCGCCGCCCAAGTCCGCCTGGATGAGGCCATGGTCCACGGTGCCCCCCAGCTCGTTCTTGCAGGTGATCAGCTCGTCTCCCTTGTTGCTGATCAGCCGGGCGGTCACGCCCTTAAGCGGAGCACCCAGTGTCCCCGGACGATAGTCCACAGTGGCCGCACTTTGGGTCGAAGTCGATTTGGAAGTCCTTGGCGGAGTTGGGGCCGCCTCGCTGTTGTTGTTCTCGTCGAGGGGATGGCCCAGGACCAGGCCCGTCTCCACCATGCCGTAGTACTCGTAGATGTTCTGGCCGGTGATCTGGCGCCAGCGCTGGAAGACCGAGTCCGGGAGCAGGGCGTAGGCGGTGGCCATCAGGCGGATCTTCTGGCGGCAGTGGTTCGTGATGTACTCCACCATCCGGGAGTCCTTGGCGAACATCTTCTCGTACTCGGCGATCAGGCGCTTGTACACAATGGGCATGGCCAGAAAGAGGGTGACCCGCTGCTTGGACGGACTGTTGATGCCCAGCAGGGCGCTCCACGCGTTGTGACCGTCGAACTTCTGCTGCAGGATGACGGTGCCGCCCGCATTGAGGACGGCGCCCACGGCGGCGTTCATCCGGTTCATCGAGAGAATGGGCAGCAGGCAGTCCGCCGGCGACAGGCGCCAGCTCCCAACGAGGCAGCGCACCTGGGCATCGATGTTGCGATGGGAGAGCAGTACCGGCTTCGGGTTGTTCACCGCGTTCGGTGTGTGGATCAGCATGGCCGGTGCTCCCGCATAGAACTCGCTCGGCAGCGTGCTCTCCGTGAGCAGGTCGCCCTGGGTGCTCACCAGCTGCTTGGCGTACATCGACGTGGAGGACACCGTCTCCGCGGCCGGCACAAAGGTGTGGTCCAGCACAATGGTGGCCGACTGCAGGCCCAGCGACAGCTCCTGGGCCATCTGCTCGAACTCGGGCGTGGCTATCAGCAGCTTCACCTTGCATCCCGCTGCCTGGCGCCGCAGCTGGTCAATGGCTTGGCCGCACTCCAGCGGCACGGCCACCTGGCCCGAGATCCAGCAGCTCCACTGGATGGCGATCCACAGGGCGTTGCTCGAGCAGAGGTACGCCACGTTCGAGAGCGAGGCACTGCCTGTGGGTGGTTGGGTGTGGGTATTACTATATAGGGATTATTAGCGGAATTTTCTGTGAAAACCTTTTCCAATCGATGTGAATTTTGGTATATGGAGAGATTAGAGCTTAAGAAAGGATCATGTCGAAGCTCATATGATATGTTTGCGAAATTATAGGAATTTATTATAATAAAGTAATATTTATAGGGATTATTTGCGGAATTTTCTGTGAAAACCTATTCCAATCGATGCGAATTTTGGTATATGGAGAGATAAAAGCTTCAGGAAGGATCATGACGAAGCTCATAGGATATGTATGAGAAATTGTAGGAATTTTTTATTATAATGTAATATTTATAGGGATTATTTGCGGACTTTTGCTAAAAGTGCAGTCAGATCGATGTGAATTTTGGAATATGGAGAGATTAGAGCTTAAGAAAGGGTCATACCAAGGCACTTTCTATAGGGAAGGATAAATTAATAGATATTCAAGAGAATTAATGCTAAAGTGCAGTCCGATCGATGTGAATTTTGGTATAAGGAGACATTGGTGCTTAAGGAAGGTTCATGACGAAGCTTAGAGGATATGTATGAGAAATTATAGGAATTTTATTTTAAAATGTAATATTAATAGGGATTATTGAAGGACTTTGGCTAAAAGTAGCTAAAAGTGCAGTCCGATCGATGTGAATTTTGGTATATGGAGATTTTAGATCTTAAGAATGGATCATACCAAGGCACTTTCTATAGGGAAGGATATATTAATAGATATTTAACGGAATTGATGCTAAAGTTTTCTAAAGAGGCCTATAAGATATGTATGAAAATGATAGGGAAAATGTAAAGAATATTCATATATAGACGCTACATTAGTTATAAATATGTACATACATATGTACCATATGTAGGTTTATAAAAGCGAAATATATTAATGAATTAAATTCCCAGATATTTAACCCATTGGTTAGTTTACTTTCTTATCCCAAGACTCACCGCATATGTTGGAGATCTGTATGGCCAGGCGCTTGGCGACCAGATAGAGCTGGAAGTAGGTGTACTCCCCGTTGATGTCCTTCACGGCGATCTCGTCCGGATAGAGCATGGCCCGCTTGAACGTGGGCACCACCAGGTTGCTGCGCTCGTCCTCGTCGAAGCTGTGGCGCAGCTTCTCGATAAAGCCATCCTGCGGTATCCAATTAACCCGTTATTAACGGCCCAAATTAACCCTCGTTCTCACTCACCTTATGGATCAGCTCGGCGGAGCAGAGACGAACCCATGGACGCAGCTTTAGCTGTTGGCAACGGCGCAGAAGGAGCATTTTGTTTTGATGTTCTTTTTCTAATTTAATTTATTTACACTGCAACAAATTCAGCGGAATGACGGGTGTACTGTACTGTTTGAGTAGAAAAATGGGTGTTGAGGCGGAGAGCAGAACTGAACTACGATTTTCCGGTGGCTATTTCGATTGAAAAGCCAAAACGACTATGGCTTTTTTTCCAAGGCACACTTTGGGTTTTCCCAGAAAAATACTAGACGCGGGCAGGCAGAAGTCGATATACTTGATGTATATCGAAATTAAGTATTAATCGAAAAAGGTAAGCATTGAAAATATCGATCATTTTCAGAAAATCTGGCATTAACCGATAGTTTATTATTGAATTTTAGTTTTTGATCTTCTAAAATAATTAAAACCCATTCGATTCGTTTCGATATACTTAAAATGAAAATTGATATTGCCATAAGTATTAATCGAAATAAGCTAAACATTGAAAATATCGATCATTTTAGGAAAATCGGGCATTAAGCGATAGTTTATTATGAAATTTTAATGTTCAATCTTCTAAAATAATTAAAACCCATTATATTCGTTTCGTTCGATTTTGTTGTTGGTCTTTATTTACACAATAATAGGTTCGCAGACACAAAAAATAATAATTATACAATAGTCATAATCGTAATCGTAAAGTAAGTAAAAAAATGATTATTTCGAGTAAGATGTACGTCACAATTTTCTTTTGGTATTTCTTCTTTTATTTCTTTTTTTTTTTTTGTGACCTTTGCATAATACCCAAAGAATATTGTTATTACCACGGATCCTGGCTTGAGAACTCGAACGTGCCTGGGGTCTTGGGGAGAGAGTTCCACAACACTTAGAGACGAACACGTATATTTAAGGTTTTTGGATTATAAACTGTTGCTGGGAGATTTTTCTGTATATGGCTTGTTCCTATGGCCGCTATATATATATATGATTTATCATAGACAAACAATTCGAGATATGGCAGCGCAATAATTTATGCGCGAGACGGACGGATGGAAATAATTACAAATTTAGGGATCTATACTTTTAAAAATATACAAAAAAACACATATATTTTAAATATAAATTAAATACACATTCTGTAAAGTGTTCGTTGTGCTTTTTTACAATTGAGTTTCTTTTTAGGGAATTCCTCGAGTGCTAGTGGCGGTGGCAGTGCTGTGCTGGCTACAAATTCAACAGTTTTTCACATTAACAATTATATAATAATCACAGATTATGAATTTAACAAGAAAAGAAAAACAAGGGGAATAAACAAGTGAACAACAAATTGATGTTTTGTGTGGTTGGCGGGGCTAGCGAGGGCTGTATTCGAATATTTTTTGAGTTCGGAGATTCTGACAAAGGCTTTCCACAGACTAACCCGCCACCCACAATTTTTTGTTTCTTTTTTTTCTTTTAGAACTGTAGTAAGGCACCTCGGCAGTCTCTTCTGTTTTCACTTATTGTTTAAATGCATTTTACTGGTTAAAATGGTTAAAAACTGTTTGCTGTTTCCAATATTAAGGTATATTAAGATTCTATACAAAATACTCTATTTTGTGACAAAATATAAGAAATTGTAAGCTTAAAATCGTTGTGGAGGCTTTAAGACATTTAACTATTTGATGAAGATTGATTATATCTGGAATTTATGATTATTTATCCATAGAACTTAGCAGCAATTAAATAGTTGCAGCTTAGAGCTGGCCAAAATAATCGATGTCTTTCACTATCGATTTTTTCGATGTTTTTCTAGGGAAAAATCGATACTATCGATGTTTCCTAATTCTATTATTGGCAGTTGAAACCTTGACTGATGCCATTTTCTCACTTAAAACGATTCCGGCTTTAAGGGATTCATTTCCATTCATGATCTAACCAAATACGCTTCCAGCATTCGAGAAAGCATCGTGATGATCATTTCAAAGGCTTAATCAAACATCGATAGTGCGAAAAACAATCGATGGTTTTCAAAGAAGTTCAAATAATCGATACTATCGATAGTGCTTCGATGTTTTGCCAGCACTATTGTAGCTAATAATCTTTTAAAATTCACCACAACTATGAATTTTTATCCTTGACCTCATTAAAATAAGAAACTCTAGTTTTAATAGCTTGTGAAATAGTTATCTGAACTAAACGCCTGTACTTGTGTTCGATTTAAATATTTTGCCATGTTTTCTTATAGCTTTTTAGTAAGCTAACTAAGGGTTTTAAGTACATTTGTGCTCAAAACGAGAATCAATGGGTTTATGCTTTAGAGGATAAGATATAATATTAATAGTTCGAGTTCCTCTTGCTTTTTCTTTTCATTTTAGATGGCTTTTGAATGGAAATTGGAAACAGCAACAGTCCATGTCCCGCCCCAATCCACTGCACCCCAAGTTTCAGATTCAGTTTCAGTCCCAGTCCCCGTCCCAGCTCCCGTTCCGTACCTCACACTCGCTTCGGCTTGCTGACGATCGTGTAGTTGAGGCCATTGTAGCTGCGATGATCGATGGGCGCCGTGCCCGAGGCCGCTGTGGCTTCCATGTTGCTATTGGAGATTCCCAGGGTGTTGTTATTGTTAGTGGCGGTGTTACTGGACTTGCGTAGCACCCCATAACCGAGATGGCTGTCGTCGGCCTTGCGGAAACTCTCCGTGTCGGGACTAGCAATCAACTCGTATTCGTTTGGCGGCGGCGGACTGCAGCGTATCCGATTGCCGGGCAGTGTCACATTCACAATGGTCTTGTAGCCGCTGGAGGTCTTGTTGTTCGGCGACAGAAAGTCCAGGCGATCGTAGGTCCCCTCCGCAGCAGCGGCGGCATTGCAACTGGCGGTATTTGAGCCCAGGCCCTCGCCAATATCGATATCGATGATCTTGGGCGTGCCGCTGGTCAGCGATCGCTGGCGCACAAGCTCCGAGGTGTCGCAGAGTATCCGTTCGCAGTGCCGCACATCGCCGACGCCCCTGGTGCGCCACGCCTCCGTTATGTTCTCAATGCACTCGTAGTCCCGCTCGGGCGGCGGCGCTGCTGCCACCTTCGCGGCGCTCTCGTTGCGCAGCGGCAGATCGGGCGGCAGGTCTGGGGACATCTCCGTGGGCTCCGTGTCGAGGGGCTTGAGTATCACCGAACTGTTGCCGTCGCTGGTGGCGGAGGGTGAGGATGTCGTTATGGCCACAGGCTCATATTTCACAATGTTCCTGTATTTATCACAATGTTGGGGTGTTGTTGGGCTCACGCCCAGATTTCGAGGCGGCTTCTTGGGAATGCTAAGCTGCTGTTTGCTGTTGGCGGCGGCGGGCACGGAGAGCGTGACAGCAGTTCCCGACGATATTGATGACGCCGTTCCACTTGCTCCTCCACCGCTGGCCGACGAAAAGTTATTCAGCGAATCGTTGGAGCTGATGAAGCCCCTCAGGGAGATGCAACTTTGTGTGGAATTGATCTCGAACTCGCCGCCGCCATGCGGATTGCTCGAGGGCGACGGCGGCAGGGGGCTGCGTGAGCCCGGCTCCATGCCGGCGGCCGCACTGAACTGATTCTCGTTGCACTCCAGCGTGCTCAGGCTGCTGTCGCCGCTGATCAGCTTCTTCATCGACTTCATCTTGGCGGACATGCAGCGGAAGACCTCCTGCGGATTGGTGTGGTCCAAGGTGAACACGCCCTCGCCGGTGGTGCACTTGCGTCCCGCCTCAAACGTGAACTTGCCATCCCGATAGCCGTACTTGCGGATAAAACGGTACGGCCACATGGCCACGGTGGCGCCCAAGTCCTCCGATTTCAGCTGCAGCTCCGTCGGCGTCATTTGCAGCATGTACGTCTTGGGCTCGATGCTGCAGCGAATGGAGGCCTCCGAGGGGATCAGTGTGATGATAAATAGGCCATCCTGCAAGGTGATAAGCAAAAGGATTAGGTTGATTAAATATATATCATTTAATTTTGGTATTAGGATATTTATACGGGCTTTAGGGGGTTTAATTTATTTATAAACTCTTTGAACTCTAAATAAAAACAAGTAGGAAAGCTACAGTCGACTGTGCTCGACTGTAAGATACCCGGTACCTAAACACTAAAAGGCAATTTAAAATTGTACATACATTATCATACTCTACTTCGATACTTCTTAAAATAAATCGCCTCTCGAATTAGCTCCCGACCTTAACAATTTAATGTCATACTTAAATATGAATGATACATTTTATAGGAAAAAAAAGAATTATGTTATTTTTTGTCATTTCTTGCTATATTCTTTTGTCATTTCTTCTGCAGTTGGCGCCTTTATATCCCACGGCCAAGGCTCGAATGCGCCACCTGTCGGCTACAGCTTGCAACAGCAGTGCCTTAGGGCGGTGTGTTAAAATTCAAACCTTATTGCTAATATCTCCCATGTTTATCATCCGATTTGACTGAAATTTTCAGAAAACGTCCGCTCTATTTTATTCATTTATTGTATCTATTAACTTCAACCCGAACATAACGAGTATAGCTTATTTTACGTTTTTTATGATTTTTGAGGGCGCAAGTGGGCGTGGCCAAATTTTAAAGCAAACTTGATCTGCCTGCAACAGATTTCAATGTTGTCACCAAATTTGGTAACTCTAGCTCTTATAGTCTCTGAGATCTGTTGTTTCACATGAACGGACATAGGGATACCCTTGTACCCTATGGGTACCGGGTATAAACAATGAACGAGTAATTAGGAAATTAATAATGATAACATTTGTGAAATTCAATAATAAATTGAGGCATTTCTTATCAAAATTGGTCAAGGAATTTATAAGGGCAATAAAAATGAAATATTAGGTACAGCGAACACCAGGTAATATAATTAACTGATGAATAATTTCACAAAATAAACCACAAACTTCATAATTAATTCCAAAATCAAAGGAATTAGCAAGTTCACTCCACCAGAGGTTGCAATACCCCCAGGCGACACGCCCCAGTAAAGTATATATAAAGTCATCACTCACAAAGGAGCTGCAGTAGAGGTCGTTGTCCTCCTCGATGGCCCCGCCAATGCCGCCCGATGGCGAGGTGTCACAGAAGGCGACGGTCTGCAGGGCGGTGATCCAATCCTTGAGCTCCTCCTCGCTGCTCGTGCTGAGCGTCAGCGTGCCATGCCGCTTCACAATGTGGATGAGGCGGTCGGGCGGCGGCTCCTGGGTGATCTTGACGCAGTTCTCAAGGGTGAAGATCTTCGGGTTGCGGTCCTCCTTGCTCTCGCACATCTCCAGACGGGCGATGCCATGGCGGCTGGCCTTGAACAGCAGGCAGTAGCGACTGCATGCTTTCTGCAGAGATTAGTAAAATATTGTTAATAATTAAGCCCATTTATTTTATTTTACATTTAAAACAGTGTCCCTTTTAAACTGAATCCCCTCCGTACTCTCTCTCCCCTTTTCCCCCCCTCTCTTTGGCCCCTTTCGCTCTCACTCTTTTCGCTGGCTCAAGAATTTCCTGTCCGCACATAAACACAAATACCATGAAGCCAACATGAATCGCCCAGCTGTGCGTGTATTTCCACTGAAGCTCAGAAACACTTGCGGTTAAAATAATAGCCACACCCATTATGTTTAAAATATAACAAAATAATAATAACTAAAACAAATAGCAAATAAACAAACCATAAGCAAGGGCTATCTACAAAAGTTTTAGTGAAACTTTTAAATATACATATTTTACTTAGCTCTTTGGCTATAATTTTGTAACCCTGACTGTTGTATGCCGCACTCGATCTAGCTCTCGCTCTCTCCCTCTCTGCTGCGTGCGGTCTCTCTTTCTCACTCCCACTCGCAGAGGGGACTTCATTTGTATGCAACAAGTACGCGCAGGCACCATACACACTCACACACAATTCCCCGTAAGTCCTGTTTATCGAAAAACTACGCACTTGATGAAAATTCAGAAATTCCCTGCCCAGGCAAGAACCCAAAGGAACCATAAAGACCCCCACGGAAACTCAATTCAGAAAAACACACAGGTTTTTGGCCATTTTCCATACCTTTTTTGAGATGCGATTTAGCGAAAATCCAGTTTGGGTCGGCACATTAAGATATCCAGCCAAAACAGGTATTTCAACATCCATTCTGTGCTCCACTCCTCCTCCTCCTCCGCCTCTTCTCCGTCTCCTTCGTTCCTTCTCTCTCCCTCGCCTTCGGCCTCGGCCTCTCCTTCTGCGATCTCGTCTCGTCTCTTCTCTCTCACACAATGCGCCTCCGACTCCGACTTTTTATTGTTGTTGTTGTTGCTGCAGTTGCTGGCAATTTCTGGAGTTTTGCGCTTTTCATCCGATTTTCACAGTTTCCGATCGATTCGCGTTGTATTTTCCACTGGCCGGGCGATCGCCGGTCATATTTGCATCGCACGGCGAACGCGGAGATTTAAAAGCGCAGCCGCAGCACAAAAAAAGCATTAACACAAAAAAAAACTGAGCAGAGGCACGTCGACTTTATTTATTTTATCGCTGAATTATCGATGGCACTATCGATATCGATCAACGGCTTAGCTCTGCCCCGCCTATCGATTGTTTTTGAACCATCACGATAAAAAAGGGTGTGGAAATAAGCTAACGTTCAGCATCCATGATACAACATTACAATATTACTAATATTATTTTTATATAAGGTTGTCTAGCAGCTAAGACTCAGCTTCAATGGGGACGATACATTTTCAGCTCTCTGTATCGTCCTCAAAAGAGGCAGCTCTCTGGATGAGACTACCTTGTATAATTCCATCATGATCGCGATAATAAATGGTTTTCGAAAAAGTGGAAAGAACTGATTAAAAAAATCCTTTTATAAATCATGAAATAATTAATTAATAATAATATAATTAGTGGTGTTCAACAAAAACTAAATGTTATATGCCTTGGCGCCAATCATCAAATAATAGAAGGAAAACATTGCTTAAAAGGTTGCAAACTTTACTATAGAACTTTCAGTTAGAATCGATAATTTTTTTATTGTCGATTTCATTCGAAAATAGAATTAAATAACAGGTAATAACAAAATATGTTGTTTATATTTACAGAACCTTTTACCCATACCACTTAGAATGTATACGAAAACCCAATAACATTTTAAGCAGTGATTGCAAAGCTAATAAATGGTTTAGAGCTCAGCTAAGTTGAACCATCCCTATTAGGGAGCCCAGTGTATATCGATAACAGGGCAGTTCCATCACTATTACCAAATCGTATTGTGCAAAAAAAAAGGAAATTAAGGAAATTTAATCAAAAATTGAAGCATGGCCCACGACCGCGAGGTGTTGCGTATGATCTGGGAGGGCCAGATAGGCATCTGCTTCCAGGCGGACCGCGACGAGATCGTGGGCATAAAGCCGGAGCCCTTCTATCTGATGATATCGCGACTTAGCTACTTGCCACTGGTCACCGACAAGGTAAACAATGGGGCCTGGTCTTGAAATCCGACGCGACTAAATGCCATCTCCTTTGTCCGCAGGTGCGCAAGTACTTCTCCCGCTACATAACCGCCGAGCATCAGGATGGCGCCGTGTGGTTCGACTTTAACGGAACGCCCCTGCGCCTGCACTATCCAATTGGTGGGGACTGACTTCTGGCTCTAATTAGAGTTTTTCCAATTGTTTAATGGGCATGTCCGTCTCTCTCCCTTTTTCTCTGCAGGTGTGCTGTATGACCTGCTGCATCCGGACGATGACAGCACGCCCTGGTGCCTTACCATTCACTACTCCAAGTTTCCCGAGGACACGCTCGTCAAGCTCAATTCCAAGTATTTACCAAAGAATTAGAGAAGATTTAGCTGTTTTTTTTTTGTTAAATTCGTATATGTTTTGTTTTTAAATCAAATTTCTATAAGAACAGCTCTTTAAAAGCCTTCATTTATTTTTATAAATAACTTAAAACAAGTTAAACTCCATTTCTACGTTATTAAAGTCACATTTCTTGCGCCTTTAGCCCAAGTATTTAACTGACTTCTTCAAGAACTTTGTTATAAGAATTTACATAATACCAATCATTATTAATGCTAGTTCGAGTCCTGTTTTGGTTTAGTTTAGACTCTTTAGTCTTTTATTTAGTTAATTTTTTTGTTTAAAAACATTTCTTCCAACAGGCTTGTTAACTATTTATGTGAATTACGAAAGAACTTCTTTTATTTATTTTATAAATACAGATTTATATTAAAATTGGCTAAAATCCAGGCTTTATATTACTTTATATTATTTTTTAATACCTAACTAAAATATTTACTTAATTTTTAGCCTAATAAAATAAGTTTTTGTTTAAGAAACAGGAAAGGCTTAAAATCTTCTTCGAATGAATATCTTGAATTAATATATTGACTGATAACCCCTTAATTTTTCAGGGAACTCCTGGAGTCCCACTACCTGGCCTGCCTGAAGGAGGCGGACGTGCTGAAGCACCGTGGCCTGGTGATCTCGGCCATGCAGAAGAAGGACCACAACCAACTGTGGCTGGGCCTGGTCAACGACAAGTTCGATCAGTTCTGGGCCGTGAACCGGCGACTGATGGAACCGTACGCCGACCAGGAGTCCTTCAAGAACATTCCCCTGCGCCTGTATACGGACGATGTAAGGATGCCGCTCCCCCCCCAGCTCAGCTCAGATCAGTTCAGTTCAGTTCGGTTTCGAGATTAATGGATTTTCCCCCGATCTTTTGACACAGGACTTTACGTACACGCAGAAATTGATTTCGCCGATCGGCGAGGGTGGACACAAGAAGAGCCTGGCCGATCTGATGGCCGAATTATCGACACCTGTGCGCAAAGCGGGTGAGTTACCTTGCCACACAGGCACTCCTCACAAAAACAGAAAAAAAGAAGACAGAAAGAAAACGTAGGAAGACCAGACCCAACCCATTGTCTCGCGGCAGACGCAGCGTCTCTTGGAAATTAGGGAAAAAGGTGCCAGTCAGTCTGGCATGGCCAAGTGCATGTCTCTGTCTGCTCTAACCCTCCCCTTCCTCTGACTTATTTATTTTTCTATTGAATAACACAAACGAGCCAAGAGCCCGAAAGCCGAAAGCCGAAAAATCCGCCCTGCGGCACTCTCGTCGGCAATCATTCTTCAATTCATCAATGTCCCTCTGTCCAGACAAAACAAAAAAAAAGAAAAAAGAAGAAAGAAAGGAAAAAATGTATAGAAGCGAAGAGATTCTCGGTGGAAAACAATGCCCCCGGGGTGGAAAAGCGACCCCGGAGCGGATCGGATCGTATCCGTAGCAGGCAGGTCTCTTGTGCTCTTTTTGGCCATGGCCAAGAGCAGCGTTCGCTGGCTGGCCCATTCAAACTCGAACGGAATGAAAAATATTCTTTTTGTCTGTCGGCTGGAAATTCGGATGACAATGAGGAGAAGTGCCAGCGGGCACAACAGCCAAGCCACAGCTAAAATAACATTTAGAGAAGCACCAGCAGGCGATAGTCGGGGAAATAAGCCAAAATAAGCCTAAAAATAGATCTAGTAACTTAGGAAATAGTAAAGATAGAACGGGATAAGCAATGTGATATTTGATACTAGTAATATTTAATACTAGTATATTTAATACTACTAGTAATGCGATATTAAATACTAGAACTAGAGTGGCTGAAATACCCACAGCTAAAATAACATTTAGAGAAGCACCAGCAGGCGATAGTTAGGGAAATAAGCCAAAATAAGCCTACAAATAGATCTAGTAACTCAACAACTAGGAAGATAGAACGGGATAAGCAATGTGATAATAAATACTAGTAATATTTAATACTAGTATATTTAATACTACTAATAATGCGGTATTTAATACTAGAACTAGAGTGGCTGAAATACCCCTATAAGCATTACTTATAGGTCACAGATATAAGCTAGATTAAGCCTAAAAATAGCTCTGTATTATTAACAGAGAGTAATATAGAACAAACACTGAAATATTAATAATAACTTAACAATATATAGGTAATAACAGCATAAGCAATAGTAACCTAAAGCCAATATCCCTTAGAAACAACAGAAAAATTTTAATATCATCAGTATCAACAAGATTAAGAGGAATATATACCTATAGGAAGAATCATATTCGAAATTTAGGTTTATTATTTTATTATTAATTAGGTTAGACCTAAACAAACTCAGCTTAAATGAGTTATAGGGTTAATTTAAAGACCTATTCTAAACAGAGATTGAGGGATTAATCAGGGATATATTTCCATTAAATACTGTTAAAGAAACACGCAATAAAGGTAAACCAAATGGGACTTAGGGATTTAAAAACTCAACTAGGTTTCGAGTTATTATTTCCATTTATATCTGTGAAAAAGAGGCTAAAAAACCCTGCTAAATGGGGTTAAGTGAGGGTAATCATTTCCCACAAAGAAAACCCAACTAAAGTGATGTATTAATTTAAATTTAATGCTAAATTGTGCACTAAATTCCCCTACTAAGTATGCTTAGCCCATGGTTCGCATGGTTTGCTGCTTGGCTGACCTGCGGCGCCGGCGACTACACGAGGCAGAGCGAGATGGCAGGAGGCAGCTAGCGAGGGAGAGAGAGGGATGATGGCCAGCAGCCAGCAAATTGCAACTGCAATAGAAACTCCCACTCCATGATGCCACGGCTTAGGTGCAATAATAGCATTGGGAATTCCAGAGACGGACAAAAGGCGGAACTAAATACCTGCGGCTGGGATTTACGAATTATATTGTGAGGGACACGGCCATCGGTTGTTGAGTTCTCGAGGCTCTCGGCTCTTTTCGGCTCTTTTCGGCTCTGCTCGGCTCTGTTTCCATTCAGAGAGTTTCGTCCATATGGTCCTGTCCCCGGTGCAGGTTGGGTATTTCCCAGGTGTCCTGTCCTGTCCAGAAGAGAGATCTCTCTGCGGGTGTGGGTGCGGGTCGGAGGTGTGAAATTTGTATTTGCATGCTTGGCACGGCCTCGGTGCAACCTCGATGATCCAAGGAATTTCCCATTCGAAAGGTGAGAGATTTGAGGAGAACTCTAAACAATTGCGAGGATGAGGATGAGGACGAGACCGAGACCGAGACCGAGGCAAGATGGACACGGAACACCAACACGTATTTTCCCAAAGGTCACATGTTCTTCGTCCTTGGTACTCCGTAGTACTCGGTAATCGGTACTCGGGTCTATCAGGAGTTGCTCAGTTGCACGCCTGGCTTAAGTGGGCCAGCCAAGGCAATCCCCTGACATTCGCGGGCGTCTAAATTCTAGGTTCCTCTCTCCGGATCTAGGGAACTAGGGATCTGGGGATCTAGGGACTGCAAGTCAAGCAGGTTGTCCTAAAATCAATGGGATGGCATAAATAAAATATTTTTATATTGAACTCACAGAGAATAAATATGTAGGGTTTTTAGGGTTTTTAAACCGTACTAGATTCAGCAAACTAGCAAGCTAGGATTTTAATCAAATCTCAGTTCTAGTTCTATAGTTGTAAGATCTGTAATATTATTTATATTACATTTTTCTCATAAAATAAATACCTTTGTCAAGATCCTTTTATCTAGTATATAACTTGGTCATTGAGAAACTGGCTCTTAAACACACTTTTACCTAATTTCCCGCCCTATGTAATCAATGGGTCAACCAAAAGAAATTACCCATTATCTATACTTCTTTATCTGATCAAATTTAATAGTCAAAAACTTATGAATAGGAGCTCACTTCCAGTCCTATGTAATCAATGGTTTAATCATTTTGTTAGATCTAGAGTTCTAGAGGTAATTTAAGGACCTCTTCTAAACTGAGATTCTTGGGATTAATCAGGTTAATATTTCTCTTATAAACTGTTATAAAAACGGAATAAATCTTAACTAAATTGGGTTAAAAGAATTGGATTTATGCCCTACACCAAAAAAAAAATCAACATAGAACCTATACGATTGTTACATGAATTCTATACTCTTGAGTATGAAAAATTTCTTAATAAGATGCTTATTAATTTAATACTGCGAAAGTTTAAATTTTATACTCATCTCCACCAATATTTCATAATAATCACTAACGCGACAAACAGAAAAGCACTAAATTCCAGCTAACGCGATATGTTATCGAAATTTCGTTGTTGGTTTGAAACTATATAGTATAAAAAGTAATCTTTGGAGTATACATTTGATATTTTGAAGTATAAAACTATACTAAACTCGTTATACTGCTTGAGTATACTTTTAAGACAACGCGTAGAAAGGTTAAACTCTTTTTTTTTTTTTTTGGGTGTATCTATCAATGGTTCAATTCTTTAATTTCTTGTTCTGATTAAATTGAATTTCAAAGGGAACTGAAAGTGAGAATTGTTAATTTGGGATATTACTCCCCAATATCATATAAACATATAGTTCCCTTTAATCCCATTTCGATCTGCCCAGTCTTCTGATCTTCTTCTTGTCTTCCGACAAATTGATTGGAGAATCTTCTTATTTTTCTTTTCGTGAGTACACAAATCCAAATTCAAATCAAACAGAAAAATGCATTCAAAACATGATCAATTTCTTCGTCATCTTCTTCTTCCTTGTCGTGAAAGAAGAGGAGTGACAGAGGAGGTGGGGGGGGAATATAGGCGGATAACGATTGCACGTAGTGTTTGTGGTGCGTGCATTTTCATAGAAAATCGTATTTAAATTGAAATGAAATTCAAATATACAATGCAGCCGCGTCTCTCGGAGTTTTTCAGTTTTTCTCGTTTTTTTCGCCCCCCGTTCTTTTTTTTTCCAGTCGGAACGTGGAAGGTTCAAAGTAGATGCGATTCCAAGAAATCAAAAAACAAAAAAATCAAGGAAAGGAAAGGAAAGAAGAAGCAACAGCGGCGGTAGCAGAGGAAGAGGAAGAATCTAAGACGCGTCAAAAATAAAAGAAACGCATTTCTTTTGGCTTTGCCTTTGGCTCCATCTCCCTCTATCACTCGATCTCCCTCACCTTCTTCCTCTGCTGGCTCTCCTGCCTGCTTCTTCTTCTGCATCTGCTCCTGCTGCATTGGCATTCGCTTCATTTGTTGTTGCTGCTTTCATGATTTGCCGCCGGCAGCGCCGCTAGCCGCGCTGTCCGCGTCGCCGGAAAGCAGCAACAATAAAATGCAAGTGCCGTTCAGTGTTGCCAGGTTTGGCCAAAAGTTTTGCAATAATTTACATACTGTATAATCCTTTAAGGACTATGCATTTTTTAAAAGATACATAAGTATATAGAAAATTCTGATACAAACTAGGAAGAGCATTTAGGCTTTTTTGAAAGCTATGAAGATAGCCCTTTGAGCTTTAAAATTATTTTATGGATTAACGGATATAGATTAGTACTTATTGTAATGATCATAATTCTATCAAGAGAGACCATTAATCATTGCTGATGCAAAACTAATTTACCAGATTTCAAGTTTTTAAAAGCTTAATATTAGAATAAAGCTAAAATGTGGCGGGAAAATAGCTAAAGTTACCTGCGCAGCTGGATGTGTGGCTGTCTGTGTGTGTTTGTGCGCGCTATGCAGGCTGCACTGTGTTTGTCTTTGTATTTATGCAGGGTGCTCTCTCTCTCTCTCTCGAATGTGTGAAAAGGAAGTTTTGAGATATCACCTCCGCTTATTTGTATTTACACCTTGGCCGGCACCTCGTCCCCCGCCTCCTCCTCCTCTTCTAGTATTCCACCCCCTCCTCTTTTATTTTTTTCTGTTTTTTCGCTGCACTCCAAAACTCCGGTGAAAACGGCGGCGCACGGAAATCGCACCTCAATGTTTATCACCCTGCCTCTCGCTCCTTCTCCCTCTTTCTCCTTGGCATCTCTTTATGGCCTCTCCTTCCCCTTGCTCCTACCTGTGCCCCCCCCACTCCGCCCCTCTTTGTGCGCTGGCATCATCGTCGCATTTGCTTAGTCCCATTTCGACACATTTTCGTTTGCATTTCGTCAATCAGACAAACAATGGCAACCTGCAAACTGCAACCTGGACTTGCCATTGTGTGTGTGTGTGAGGTGTGCGAGGTGTCCGTACGTGTGTGTGTGTGCAATGGTGCGACAATTGGCCGTGCCACGCCCTGCTTTTTGGGTGGGCTGCTGCAGCTGTGTGTGTGTGTGTGTTATTTACATAAATGTATTTATTTATTTTTTTATTTTTTCCCATTTTAACGTCGGCCGGAAAACTGATCGTAATTCAATCTAGACTGTAGGTACTAGAGAGGCCTTCAATCATAGTTGGAGTAACGTTCATTTACCAAAATGAACGCTTCATTTCGAGTTCATTGGAAATTCATTCGTTTATTCATTTATAATGAACCCATTTGTAACATTCAATAATTGCAGAATACAATTTAAAGTGACCTTTAATCCTAGTTGTTGTAATTATTGTTAAAATTAAGTCTACATTTTGAGTTCATTTAGAGTTCATTTTGAATTCATACATTTTGAGTTCATTTTACATTTTCGATAGTACCATTAGGTAAATGAGCTATCATAAAACCTATCCGAAATAATTTATTTATTTAATTTATTTATATTTTTATTTTTCCCATTTTAACGTCGGCCGGAAAACTGATCGTAATTCAATCTAGACTGTAGGTAATCGAGAGGCCTTCAATCATAGTTGGAGTAACGTTCATTTACCAAGATGAACGCTTCATTCCGAGTTCATTGGGAATTCATTCGTTTATTCATTTATAATTAACCTATTTGTAACATTTAATGATTGGAGAATTTAATTTAAAGTCACCTTTAATCCGAGTTGTTGTAATTATTGTTAAAATTAAGTCTACATTTGAGTTCATTTAGAGTTCATTTTTAAATTCATACATTTTGAGTTCATCTTAAATTTTTGATAGTACCATTAGGTAAAGAAGCTAACACAAAACCAATCCGAAATAATTTATTTAATACCAAAACCTAAGATTTGTTCATTATTTGTATTCATTCGTTGAAATTACTGCACTTCATCAGGGTGATCATTAGTTTATGAGCTGCAAAAATGAACAGTTCATTCTTATACAAATTATTTAATTGAAAAACTCATAATGAATTTGCCTGTTTTTTTCTTTATCGAAATACATTACCGATTTCCCATTTGGCCTCGTTTTTGTTTTTTTTTATTATTATTTTTTTTTTTGCATTATATTTCTGTTATTAAAGCCCCGCAGAGGCACTGCAATTTGAGATCACTTCTGGGTTCTCACCCTGTCTCCTCGTCGTCTTCCTCTTCCTGCCTCTCTCGGCACCCACTTAATTTCCCACTTTTATCCATTGGCTTTTTATCGCTCTCCGCATTCGTTTTTTCCCGAAGTTTGTTTGTTTTTTCGTCTGGTTGATCGGCAATAATCAGTTGCAATCTTCAATTCACAGCTCGGCTGCACCGTCAACAAAATTCGTTGAAATTCGTTATTATTTTTCTCTTTTTTTTCGCTAAACATCCGCTGCCTCCCTGGGCCCCCCCCTTCCCCCTGAGTTTCCCTACTTTGTAGCTGCATGAAAATAAACTGAAATTAAAATGGAAATTATGGGCCCAGAGGAAAAAAAGGGAAACAAAAGCAAAAACAATTGATTAGCACTTTTCGGTCGCCTTAGCTTAGCTGAGTTTTTTTTTTTTTTAACTTTTAATGGCGTCACTGAACTGCAAAAATGTTATTTTCCCAGTGCAAGCGGAACGTTTGGAATTGGATCGGGTCGGATGGGGTTTATTTTGTGTTCAGTTCCACACTGTTTTCTTTAATGGCTTTATGGGAACACAATCTATTAAGTGATTATGATGATTGGGGCGGCCTTATCAGAGATCGGTGGAACGATTCTTGTTTATTTTTAGCCATGAGCTATGCCCTGTCGCTTTTCCGCCGCTCCACGTTTATTTTTTTCGGTTTTTTTCGTCCGTCGCTGACGACGATAATAAAAAATGGGATCAATAAATTTTCAGACGGTTTGGCGCCACTTGGCGCGCGCAAGGGGCACCCCTGCCCCTGCCTGTGCCCGGTCTTGTTGCTGTTGTTAATCACATATTATCGGGGGAGGAGATCAACGCGTGTGTGTCTCCGGAATTTTCGTTAAACTATTTAATAGTTTTACGATCTCCCTGGAGAACTCTCTCTGGGTGTCTTTTCCGAGATATACAGGTCAAGTTTCCAGGTTTTATTACATTTAAACTGTTTTCCAAGGAGGTTCTTGTATCTAGTTTCCAGATATTTCATTAAATTGTCTAAGACTATCTTATATTATGTGGTGTTTTATAGATTCTATTCATAGTATTCTCTGGATAACTTTTATTTCATTTAGTTTTGGCCTCTGAAGTTTTTGCCAGAACGTTTGGGTTTTGCTTAATTTTCTTCGAGTTAAAATCCCAAATGGCTGTATTAATTGCCTCGTTAAATATTGTTAAACATTTTTTATTATAATCATAAATGTAATCAGCCTTAAGCTACAAGTGGGAACATTTTTTCGTGCATACCTTTCCTTTTTTATAATTTCCTCTCTATTTTTTTTAAATAATGCTTGAGCAGTATTTACTATTATTTATATTAATAATATAATTGTTCTTATTACAAAATAAAGCAGTTCCTATTTCTAGTCTCATTGTGAATGTTTTTAAGTATAATTAATTGTAATTTTCTCTTTATATTTCTTTAAAACAATATTTGAGCAGTAGACATTTACATTTACCTTAATTTACTATTATTTATATTAATAATATAGTTGTTCTCATTGCAATATAAAGGAGTTCCTATTCCTAGTCTTATTGTGACTCTATATTTTTTTAAAACAATATTTGAGCCATATACATTTACATTATTCATATTTTCGTATTATTTATATAAATATTATTATTAGAAAAGGGAATATTTCTTATTCCAAGTAATAATTGTGATCCTTTTTACTTAATTATACTTATAAATAATTTTGGTTTATATTATTTTTATTATTTATTGTATTTTAATTTTCTTTCTTACTTGTTTATGTTTTTAGTGTGAATGCTGTTACGTATACATAATATTGAAAAAATTTTGATTTATTATTTATCTTACTTTATTATATCTTTTGTACTTTTGTTTATTATATCTTCTTTAATTTTTTATTATTATATCTTTCTTACTTTTCTACACATATTTTTGTGTTCCTTTTATTTTCTTATTTTTAGCCCCCCCTAGAGTAGAGGCTTGATTAATTCGCCGCCCCTGAATTTAGCAAACGTTTCGCCTCTTGCCCTCGCGGCGTTTATTTATTATTTTTATATTTATATTTTCGGGGGTAGCGCCATTAGCTTTGGTCATTAAACTCGTGACTCGCGCGGAATGGAACGGAATGGAATGAAATCGAAACGAAACGATACGGGCACGGGCATGGCATGGGTGTGCGCCCTACTTGAACTCTCCCCGTTGCACAAAATCTTATCTGCAGCACGCTCATTCGCCTCCCACCGCATGTAATCAGCCATTATCAGCTACTATATATACTAGAGGCACTGACTGGCCGATCGGGACGCCATAACCGACAACGACAGCGACAGCGACAACAGCCACTCCAACGGCAATCGGGCAGAATCGCGGTGATCGCCAATCTATAATTACAATTCATATGCTAAAATTAAAAATGACGAAATTTCGTCACGAGCCATGATTACTCCGAAAAAAATAAGGAAAAGAGAGCGGACTCTCGTAGATAAGGCGGCTAAACTCTGATTCTGATTTCCCTGCCTCGTTTTCTGGGGTCTCTTCGCTAATCTTTGTGGCCCGCAAATTGATCATGATCAGATCCGCTGCCCGTACTTCTATATAATATTCCTCTATATGGTCTCGCTGTCGGGCTTATCTCGCCTTAAGTAATCGCTGGCTGATCTCATTCATTATAATATAGGCGCTGTCTCTCTCATTAATAAACTATAACGATCGGCGATCGCTTTTTACATAATGGTTTTTGGTAACCCCATTTTTAATGGGCATTTCCCCTGGTGCTTTGGGAGTATTAGGGCCCCATGATCAGTCATTGTTGAAGATTTCGAATAAGCTTTTATGGATTATCAGACTGGCTCACGGCGGTCTAATTACTTTGATCATTGGCGGTCTTATTGGATGATTGATACCTTGATTAGGACCTGGTTAGCAATAGCCATAAATATTATATTTGAACTGGCAACGAAAATAGAACCGCAAACAGGCTATATCTATAAATGATAAATCCAGCACTTGAGATTATTATATTTTAAGTGTTGTGTACTTGTGGGCCTTTGTTATTTATGTTTTTATTGATTTAAATAATCATATTTGTTATAAATAATAAATACCCTTTTTCCTTTATTTATTTAACTAAATAATGTAAAAAAGATATTTGGGTTTATCTATTGATAATATAGGAAGAGTTTATGATCCTTTAAGACCCCTCAAAGTGATAATTTCTCATGATTCATGATCATCATGATTTAATGAATATATATAAATTATATAACCTTTATTTCCAGTTGGAGTCCGCACCCATGGCATCGATCTTCACGAGGAGACGCAGCTTCAGTGGATGTCCGAGCACCTGAGCTATCCCGACAATTTTCTGCATTTATCGGTGGACTACAAGGATGTCTAGTCCTGCTGCCCCCCTGTATATATATATAAATTGACTTTATATATGCTCCATGTTTGTGCCCAGTATGTGTGAACTGTGTGTGTGTGTGTGCCTGTCCGTGTCCGTGCGTGCAATTCTATTTTTCGATTCCAGCAAATCCCAGGGCGATCCTCAGCGATCGATATATATATATACCTACGTGCATGTACGAGTATATATAGAACCATAAGTTTAAGTTTAATCTGTATTTATGATATATGCCACAGCATTTAAGGGAGCGAGCAGCGCAAACCAAACGATTACTGGAACTACCCACTAAACCAATAATATTTATACCTATACATATATATTATATACAGTCGAACTTCTTTACTTGGAACCCTCTACAAATATTATCCTTCCCTTGCCCTATGTTAGTTTTGTTTGTTACATCACCCGACTATGTTTATGATTTCTATAAGCTATTTTGTAATGACTATAATCAAAAATATATAGATAACAAATTGGAAAATAATCAGAATTTATTATTTATTATTTTAAGGGGGGTCATAATAAATTATAGGTCTCTTTAGCTTTTAAACGCACAGAATAAAAGGTTTATCAAGGTCACATTAATGGCTTTCTTACTTGGCTTTCTTACTTGTCTGGCCTATGTAATCAATGGTTTAAGCTGGTATATAGTTCTTTTGCTTAGATAATCATTATGTAAAACATATTTTACTCTTTTGTAATATTAATAATAATAGAAAGCTTTCTTAACTAACATTTTCTTTTTTTTACTCAAGTAATATCATGCAAATGACATTGCTATATTTCTGAACTATGTAATCAATGGTCTTGGCTAAAAATTAAACTTTTTTCATGGAGAAACCGTTTGATTTGCTATTTTATAGCCCTATGTAATCAATGGTTCACATAAGTAAGCATTTGAATGGCCTTTTTACATTTCCCCCCCTATGTAATCAACGGCTCAAGCACAATTATTTATTATTATTTATATTTTCTGAAATAACTTAATTTTATTTCCATATTTAAATCTATTTTATTTTGGATATTTAGTTTTTAAAACCTAAAATGGCCTTTTTACATTTCCCCCCCTATGTAATCAACGGCTCAGGCACAAAAGGTTTAGTTTTAAGTTCTTTTATTTATATTTTCTATAAGAACTTAATTTTACTTCCCCATTTCAGTCTGTTTTATTTTGTTTCCTTGAATATTTAGTTTTTAAAACCTTAAAATCCCATAAAATCAAGCGAAGCTCGACTGTATATAGTCGTTAAGTGATCGCTGGCTGGCATCGGCTGGTGTTCATCGATCAACCTCCGTTAGATACTTTTAAGCCGCCGGAAACTGGCCAAGCCCCGCACCAACTAACCGAACTAACTGAAGAAAACCCCGGGAAGGTTATCAATTTCGGTCGCCATTTATCCGCCTGTCAAGATAGCGCCCGAAAAGTGCTGGAATTGGGTCTGGACGTGGTGCTATAACTGCCGTATCTATATCTGGTCGACCTTACACAATATGTTTTCGACCAAGCCGCCGAAATCGATGATCTTGCTGTTTTCCTAGTGCGTGTACCGATCAATGAATTAAATTGTGTTTGAAGAGCATCGATTTGACACTGTCAGACTGGGGTCTATAATTAGCCACTCGAGAATGATTTATTCGATTGTTATTTGTACCAAAAAAGTCCAAAAATAAACTGCAAAATCTGATAAAAAGCCAAGCCGAATTAAAATCAATTTTCTTATGAATTATTAGCACAAATCAATTGTGTGCGAAAGGGGGCACACTCGCTATCCCGCTATCTCCGTCGGGCATCTGATGGATCCACCGATCCGCTCCCGTAGCATTGATGGATTCCTTGCCCCACTGATTGATCAGCGATCTCAACTCGCCGGGGTTTCTTTCCACTTTATTTCCCGGGTTTACGCGTAGATTTCTTGGAGTTATTCAGACGGAGGATCAGTGATATTTAATATATATAAATTTGAGATCATTTTATTGAGTTTAAAGCTGCATGAAAAGGAGTTCTTGTTTCTTGTAAGGCTCTATTAATTATTATAATATTATCTTTATTTAGTTTACAGATCTCACAACTATTTGGTTAAATAATTAAATAAATAGGTTAAATTCATTATTCAGATCTTATATCATAAAGGTCACAGACTGAGGGATCAGTGATCCTTTAATGGGTGTATATCAATATATATTTAATGAGTTTAAAGCTGAATTAAAAGGATAAGGATGATAGGTTTCTATTAATTATTATAATATTATTTTTAATTAGATCACAGAGGTCACAGCCTGAAATACTATTAAATCTAATATTTAAATCACTCAATATATAAGATATAAGATTAATTTAAGATCTTTTTAAGCAGAGTTAAGATGGTATTTAAAAGGGTTTTCATGACATATATGAAGCTTTTCTTAGTATTTAAATGATTTCTCTCAGAATTACTTCTATTTTCTGATATTTCAAATCCCAACACATCAGTGCCACACAAAACCGAAAAGATATAACCAAAATCGGTACAGTTCACAGCTAACAAATCATTCATATAACATGATTATGTCACGATCGCCGATCCGATCGGATCGCGCGAGATCCGTTCCTGTGATTACAACATCGCGGTGCGCAAAACTTGCTTGATCGATGGCAGAAGGTATATAAGGTACATCGCGTACATGCTGCACATGTGTGTGGATATATAGGGGCGGATATATAGAGGCGGAGGCGGAGGCGGCGATCTCGATCTCGCCATCTGCAAAGCACTCGAGACTCGCGACTCGCGACTCGAGACTTGGGACTCAGGTGAAATCTATTCCCGCGCCAATCCGTATTTACTTTGTAAAATTTTTGGCTGGCTGCAAATCAAAAAATATATATTTATTTTTTGCCGTTACGTCCGAAAGCGATCGAAATTTGTCACGTGGCATCACAGAGAAAACCCGGCAGCAACAAAACCAAACCAAATAATAGCAAACAAAAAAAAGGCGAGCAAAAGCTTACACGGCAACGCGCTTCGACGAAAACAACACGAAAATAAATCGAAATTTTGCAATCATCTGCGATCGGTCGGTCGCTCCTCCCACGGACCCGCGATCTTTAGTTGATGTGTGTGGCATGCTTTCGGTTAAGTCATATGCCCCTCCTGCTCTTCTCTAATAGGAATCCTGTGTTCCTTTGCCACTGTTCCACGGCTGGAGTTCCTTTTCCGCTGTTCCCCGGACACTGTTCTCCTGCCGCTGTTCCACCGGGTTCTTTCAATTCCTTTAAGCTTATTCCCTTTGTGGGGATTTATCCTTTTTGAAGAGGGTTTGTCAAATATAACTGGAGAAGTCTGTTTCTTTGTTTCTTTCCCATTGGTCCGGTCTTTTCTTCCAAATTCCATCTCCCTGGATTTCTCTGTTTTATTTTACTAAATTGTAAAAAATAACCACATAAGTTATATATCATTCCAATAAGGGTTAAAGTCTTCTGTGTTCCTTTGCCACTGTTCCACTGCAGGAGTTCCTTTTCTCCCTGTTCCCCTGACACTGTTCCACTGCATTCTTTTATATCTTTCCAATAAGGTTTTAAGTCTCATGTGCTCCCTTAGTTCCTCTTATTTATGTTCCAATTCACTCGTTCTCTTGGATTTATCTTTTTTTTAAGAAGGATTAGCCCTAGTAAAGTCAATCTACAAAGCTTACCTATCATTTAAATGCATCCTTATAAGTCCCTTAAGCCTTAAGCCCTTTAAAGGTGTTCTATTACCTTTTCGCTTACTCCCTTCCGTTTCTGTTCGTGGAATTCCAACACCTCCCTTTCAAACCAATTGCCGTATCCTTTTCCGTTTCGTTCCCATTTTGTTCCCAACTATTCCCATCGTTTCTTTGTCTGATATATTTAGTTTAAAATGTTACCTTTTGGCATTGCTTACGTGGGAATGGTCACCTGCTACGATCGGACTGCCCACAACCATTTTCTACACAGTTCAAAATAAATGGGCATCAGAAAAGGGGAAAAAATGGGGAAAATCTCTCAAATTTAGCGGAAATACTTTGGAATTTGGTGTAATATTACATTATAATGGATATTTGTTTCGGAAGATCCATGCTAGAAGGTATTGCAATGTTTTATTTTCTGTGCCTGACTAGGGTGTCCCGCTTCGCTGTCCGCTTGTCCGCGAAATGTCGCAAAAATTCCTTGGCAGCGATCGCTCGGATTTGCTTTTCCCTCCGCAGGGAAAGCGCGTCAAGTGAAAAACAATGAGTATGCCCCGCTCTGGCTCGAGAACCCCCCAAAAAAAGCAAAAAATACAACAAAAAAAATACGATACCAAGCCCCAAACCCATCGGATCCCATCCAATTCGATTGCTGCCGCTTCTGACGATGATGTGGATGTGGTTGTGGATGTGGTTGTGGCTATGCCTGTGGCTACGACTGTGCCCGTGGAGATGTGTGGATCGCGGTGGTGGGGCTGCTGCTTGTGATGGCGATGGTGATGGTGCCGCCGCTGCTGTGGGGCTCGTGATTGGCGCACACATTGGCAAACGAGAGCACTTTATTTTTAAACGTTTTAAAAATACGATCATTATAGAATTTGCGGCTTAGTCATACCCCGCCGCCGAAATGTGCCAAGCGAATTGACCAGAAACCGAGCAGCAGCAGAGCGATCCGATCAGGGGGCCCGCTGATATAAGTACTGCCTCTGGTGACTGGGGATGATGGGGGCATTGGAAAGCCCCCAAAAGCCTTAAGCCATAACCCGTGAGTTGTCACGCAAACCCATACACATGTCCGGCTGTATAGTATGTCTATATAGCACTCACGCATATCCATCGCATCGCCGAGATCAAAAGGCAATCGGTGGGCACTGTCACTGTCCGGTTCTATAAGTCCCTCGCACAGTCATTGCCTCAGCGGGGGATTTACGTAGGTAAACCCGGGGAGATATGTCTAGATTAAGTGCTCTTCTGCCAAGATCTAGACAAATCGAAGCGATCAGAAATATCAGAAATATAGGAAGGGGTTGTATTAAGAAAATTGTGTAAGCAAGGATAGTTATTATATTTTTAACTACTTTTAGGGAATATATAAGATCGAGGGACATCGGAAGTAATCCATACATGGTTTGAGTTCTTAGTTCGTTTGTTAAAGAATACTTTAAAAGCGTTGTAGAATTTAAAAGATTACAAACGGTTAATCCTTTAGGTTAATATGTGGTTCTAATTTTATTTTATTATTCTTTTATACTTTCTTTGTTTTAAAAATCTCTTAAAAATGAAGTTACAGCTGTTTCGGAGATAGTCAATCCTATTTATCAGCATCCAAGGGGTTTTATCTTCCAGTTAAGGCTACCAGATCATAGTTTTGTAATGAAAAGTCCACGTAAATCCACAAAATCTTATTCATACATTTGTATTGCAATATGCAGCTATTTTTCTGCTGGCGACGAAAATTGCGCTCTCTCCGCTCGCACAAAGTTGGAGTTCTAATACTTAGTATCCATCATCAAGTTATGGTTTAAAGATAAAATTTTAAGTGTGTAAACTTAAGATCCATCCAGAGAAAGCGAATCCTACTCATAAGAAAGCCACATTAAGCAAGGGCTACAGTTTAGGAGCCCAAAGTGGTTATCAACCAGTCAAGGCTCCCAATGGATCATATTTCGGTACTGCAAGCTCTCGATCCATCTGAAAATGTAATCCCCATCAAGGCCACGCCCATTTCCATGGCTAAGTCTTCGACAAACCCAATTCGGAGCCCAAAATCCAATGATAAAACCAGTTTAATTAAATGTTTTTTTAGTTTTCTGCTGTTAATTTAATCAATTCGCTTTTGTTGTTGATTTTTCGTCGCTTTGTTGGTCTTGCTTTTCGGTTTTATGGTCACACAATTATTGTATTTGTTTTGTCAAATATTTGATATATAGAAAAATACTGATCTTTATATATATATTTCCATATAGGTATGTGTATAGGCATATATCTCTCCCAAAAAAAAAAATTGAAGAAAACATTATCCTCTGCGGTTTGTATGTATATAAATATATTGTATATATGTATATTGTATATAAGCATTAAAATTAACTCTCTAGATTTAATTCCTTATAAATGTACATTTATTTCTTGCTCTCTCGTCCATGCTTGTAAATATTTATATAGAATATATTGATTAAGCTTCAGTTTTCAACAAGGTTTTCTTTATTACAAAATTTTGTTTTGTTGTTTTTCAATATCACAAGAATTTTCAATTTTCCATTTTCAATTTTCAATTTCCAAATGTGTGTGTGTGTATTGGATGTAAAGGTGTGTGTGTGTTTAAAGCTTGTTTACTCTTAACAATTTTTCTCAGTTTCTCCAGTTGCATTTTTCTCACATTTTGAACCCCCTCCTTCCCCTCCTCTCTCCTCACAAATTAAATTTTAGCGTTGAAATTCTTTTTGTTTTTTAGCAAAATTCAAATGTTTCGCTTGGCTTCTTGTTGTTGTTGTTTTTCTACACAATTATTTACACATAAAAAAAAAAGTACAGACACATAAAAAAATACAGACTTACGCCTAATTTGTTCCTAGTTGGTAGCAAAAAAAAAAAATAAAAATAAAGATATATAAACTTAAGGCCTAGCGGGTTGCTTTCGGGGTTTGTTTTTCGATTTTTGCGATTTTCATTTTTTGTTTTTGCTGATATGCTTGGAAGATATATGTTTGTTCCGCTTAAGATCGATCCTAGGATCGTTTAAGGTAAGACCTAGGTGCTAGAGTAATAATAATAAAAAAAAATGATGGCTTAGATTGCTAAAAGGCCAGGCCCAGTGACTGCCATAACTTCCGATTGGTGGGATTGCTCCTGCTCCTCGTCCTCAGTCCTTAGGATTGTGTGTTTAGGCCACCAGGGTCAGGTTCGTGGGCGCCGTGGGGCTGCCCGCCGCCGGCATGGCCGAGACGAGCATCAGGGGCGTTGTTGTCCTGGCATTGGCCAGCGCCAGAGCCTGCTCCTGGTCCAGCCAGCGCTGCAGGTGCGCCTGCTGGTGGTGCGCCTGCTGCTGCTGCTGCTGGTGCTGCGCCTGCTGCTGCTGGATGTACATCAGGTTGTCGTTGTAGACGGCGTGCAGCTGCAGGTTGAGGCTGTAGTTGCCCCCGCTGGCGCAGGCGCTGGCGCTGCCGTTGCTGCTCCGGCTGCTGCTGTTGTCGCTGTAGGTGGAGGAGCTGCTCTCGTAGCCGGAGACGGGCGATCCCTTGGGACAGCAGAAGCCGGTGGGCGAGAGGGCGGGCGCCGAGAAGGGGCTGAGGGGGGTGCTGCTAAGAATGGCTTTCGTATCGTGCTGAAACTGAGGAGGACTCCCTCTGGCGCCAACGGGAAATGTCTGCAGGGGGCAGTGAAAGCTGGAGCTGGAGGAGCGTCCGGGTGAGACCGCCGCATACGGATGATTGCTCCAGATGATGGGATCCCTCTGCTCTGCCGTTGTTGCCTTCTTCTTTAGGCGGCGCTGCTGCTGCTGCTTCTCGGACTCCTCCTCATCGTCGTCGGCATCGGCATCGCGAGCCTGCTCCTCCTCGGCCGCCTCCTCCGCCTCCAGATCCTCCCTGCTGTCCTCCTCATGCTCCTGCTCCTGCTCCTGCTCCTCCTCCTCATTGTCCAGCAGGTAGGGCTTGAACAGCTTGACCTGCTTGGAGGGCAGCTTGTGCTCCTCCGGCTGCTCCGTCTCCACATCCACCTCCACGTCCTCGTTCTCCGCCTCCGTCTCCGTTTCCGGCTCCAGCTTGATCGCCGCCTGCTCCAGCTTGCTGATCTTGTCCGGCTGCACGGGCATGGTGATCACCTTGCGCTTCCTGAAGGTCAGGTCCACGCCGGCGCCTGCCAGCGCCTGGGGGGCACCGCCATCCTGGCCATCCTTCTCGAGCATCTGCATTTGGCGGCGAGCGGAGGAGCCGAGGGACAGGTCCATGGGCGCAGGCGTGGCCACCGCCTCGAGGCGACTCTCCAGGTGATAGGCGGCGGCGGCGGCATGGTAGGGATAGGGCATGTGTGGAATGTGAGAGCTGCTGCTGCCCGGGGAGCCGCTCAGGATTGGCACTTGTATTGGCACTTGGTTGCTGCTGCTGCTGTTGCTGCCGCTGCTGGGATTGCTGCTGCTGCTGCCGCTGCTGCTATATGGCAATGTGTTGGCGCTGGTGGGGCTGGGTTGGGACTGGGGATGGGGGCTACCATTGGCGGTGGCGGTGGAGCTGTTGCTGGTGGCCATGGCAGCGGCCACCACGGCGGCGATCTTGGCTGCCGAGAGCTGATTGCTGCTACTGCTGCCGCTGCCGCCATTGGTTGTGGGTGCCAGCAGCTTCTGTTGGTGCTCCTGTTGGTGCAGCTGCTCCTGGTGCAGCTTCTCCTGCTGCAACTGCTGCTCCTGCTCCTGCTGCTGCTGCTGCTGCTGCTGGATATGCGGATGCACTGGCACTGGCACATGCAGATGCGGATGGGCGGCCGCCAGCGGGTGAGGATGCTGATGCTGGTGCGGATGCGGCACCATGCCATTGGCCAGCAGATGATGGGCATGGTGGGCCGCGGCCGCTGCTGCGGCTGCTGCTGCCGCCGCTGCTGCCGCTGCAGCGGCATGGTGGTGATGATGGTGGTGATGGGCATGGGCATGGTGGGCATGATGCAGCTGGTGGACCAGGGGATGGCTCAGCTGGTGGAACACCTTGACGGGCGTGGGCGAAACGGACGATGGCTGCTGCTGGGGCGAAAGTTGCTGCTGCTGCTGCTGCTGTGACTGCTGCGGGGCAAGGTGATGTGGATGCTGATGCTGCTGCTGCTGCTGCTGCTGCTGCTGCTGCTGCTGCTGCTGGTTGTTGGCCACCGAGGAGCGGAGATTGGACTCGCACTGCAGCCACTTCTGGATCTGGCGGCGGTGGATATTGTACTTCCTGGCCGTCGCCCGCTGGTTGCCCTTGCAGTCGTTGTCGTTGCGGTACGACTCCAGGACCTGCAGCTTGAAGTGCGGCGTGAAGATGCGACGGCTGCCCATCTTGGGGCTGCCACTACTGTTGTTGCCGCCACTGTTGCTGTTGCTGTTGCTGTTACTGTTGCTGTTGCTATTGCCGTTACTGTTGCTGTTGCTGTTGTTGTTGCTCTCTGCAGCCGCATCCTTGGGCCGCTTGAAATTCAAAGCTCCGTTAATCAGGCCCTGATCGCTGCTGCTGCTATCCATCTTTAAAGTATTTTCTGTGGCCTTTTTACGTTGCGTGTATAAAAACGTTTGAATAGCAAAAATATATGGGTGTTTTCGCTGGTATATTTGTTGTCTCTCTCGCAGTGTGTTCTTAGGTGCTTTTGGTGTTGTTGTTGTTGTTGTTGTTGTAGCTGTTATTGCTACTTGCGTGCGACGCTTGCGCTTTCATAACTCGCGATCTGGCAGCTCTGTTCCACACGGCAGCAGCAACGTCGACGGCGACGCTTACACACACTCTCTTAAAAAAAACTCAACTCAACTCAACTCGACTCGCACACGCTCGCACTTTAAAAAATCCGTTGCGTTTCGTTTCGTTTTGGTTTCTTTTTTATATATATATTTTTGTTCAATATAATCAATCTTTTGCACTCTTAAAAAAAACGTAATGTAAATTCTGTTTTGCCAGCGCAGTTGTAAGTTTTTCTGAGTTAGTTCACTCTGTTGCTTCGCTTCGTTCTTCGTTCATAACTCGCGTTGCGATCCGCACGGCAAGGAATCCAAAACACAATTGTTCTGCCCCTTGGCGTTCTAGTTCGAAGATACGTTCTAGACTGCTGTCGCTGTCGCAGTCGCGGCCGGCGTCACCGTCGCTCTGCCGGCTTCGCTCGTGCTCGTTCACTCACACACACACGGCACAGCACGGCACAGCACAGCGCCGCCTTTGCTGCCTGCCTGTCTGCTCGCGTTCGTGTGGGTGTGCGTGAGTGTGAGTGAGAGTGGCGGTGTGCGTGTGAGTTGAGAGCGAGAGAGCCGAGCCGCACCGCGCCGCGCCACAACAACAACGGCGCCGAGCACTGCAGACAAACTGACGACAATCGTCGGCGAGGTGTCTGCGCTTCCATGTGTGCGTGTGGAGCGAGCGAGCGAGACGCCAGACCCCAGTGGCCGTACCCGTTCCTGTTGTTGTTGCTGCTGCGGCGCTTTTGTGCGCCGTGTTGTTGTTGTACGTGCACGGTGGGACCGAATGGACAGCAGGGGACGGACGCGCCCCCTCCCCTGGCGGCACCCCTTCCTTATTCCATTCCGGAGCGCTGCCACAGTCACCCGACGGCTCGACTGACTAACTGACAAACACCGCAGTGGCGGCACTGTGGGGCAAAAGCGTTACGAATGTGGACTTTTTGGGGGGCTTGGGAAATATTTAAATGACAATACAACACTTTGTAATCCAATGAATAAAACAAAATTATTAATTTCCCCTCCTATCCTTTGGAATTAATATTTGAAGCTATATTTGGTATATTCTACACTATATTTTAGCTTCCAAGTCACTTTTTTTAATGTGTTAGTTCAGTAACTAAAACGACATAATATTTAAGTTTTAAATTAAGTTAGTTAAAGCATAAGTTTAAGATTGTTACCTTTTTGATAAATAATCTAGTTTTAACTGTACAGGCAAAATCTTTAGTTTAAATATGAAATTTTTATTTTGTCTAAAGATCCTCGACAAATTTTAAATAAAAAGCTTCTTAAAATTGAAGTTTTTGTTAAAAAGTATATTCTACACTATTTTTTAGCGTCCAAGTCACTTTAATCACTGTAATTCAGTAACTAAATCGACATAATATATACATTTTAAGTTAAGTTAATTAAATCCAAAGTTAAAGATTGTAAGCTTTTTGATAAATAAATAATAAATAGCTTTAAATGTACAGGAAAAATCTTGAGCTTAAATATGCCATTTTGATTTTCTTCGACAAATTTTAAATAAAAAGCTTTTAAGCTTCTTCCAAATAAAAATTAAATTCAAATTAAAGTTTTAGTTAAAAAGTTAAGTTTATTAGGTAAGCTTATTTTAGATGAAAATACATTAGTTTTAGGTATTTTAAGGATATTAGGTATTTCTAAACTTTAGAAAACTTGTCAAATTATATTCTTAAAAGCTAAAAGTGCGCTTATGTTAATATGTTTTCCAGTAGGCTTAAAAATAAAAGTTCCCCCTTGAATGCCCTTAGCCAAAACCACTTTGCTTTTGCTTCAGCCCCACTGTGCTGCGACGACGTTAGCGGCTGCGGTTGCTGTTGCCGTGTGTGCTGTGTGTCGTGTTGTTGTTGTTTCACTGATGCCTGGCTGCGCTACAAATTCGCTGGCTCTGCCAGTTTTTCACACACACTGGCGCACACAGCACACGAGCGCTAGCAAGTGGCCCAGTGTGTGTGCGCCAGAGTCGTGGCTGCCAGACATTCTGGCACTGCCACTCCACGCCCCCCGCCCCTGTTGACCCCCACCCCTTGGCACTCGCCCGCTCTCGCGCACGACCGACGCAACAGATCGTCGCCCGAACTTGTTGAGAGCGCGAGACCGACAGCAGAGGCGGCAGCTGCTCTCTCCCTCTCTCAAATCAACTGTTGAATGTGCAATGCAACGAGCGCTGCATTTTTTATATTTTTACACGCACACACATACGGACATTTCCAACTATCTTGCTTTTTTTACTCGCTGTTATGGCCGTGGGTGCCCATATGTACATAAGTATGTATGTATATATTTGTGGTATATATGTACATAGCTTATTTCTGTCGACGTTGCCGCCGTTCTGTCTAAGCTCGAAAAAAACAACATCAGAGTGCAATAAATGCAGCCAAGAACAACAACAACAAGAGCGCCCCGCACTTGTTGCAAATGACAAACGAAAATGCTGCTGCTGCGGCCTGCTGCCTCCTCTTCTTCTTCTTCTTCCTCTGCTCAGCGTTCTTCTCCTGCTTCGGCGAAAATCTGGAATTCATGAATGAAACACATATGCACGCAGCCACCTCTCTCGCTCTCTCGCTCACCTTCTCTATGTGATGGTGTTTGTGTTCGGGACAGTGGGCTGCTTTGCTTGCGTGTGTATGCAAATTCATAAATAACAAAAGAAGAAAAAAAAATATTGTGTGTGGTGAACATCAATTTGCGCGTGCGAGATGGTGGGGGAAAGAAGAGGGGGAGCAGGGGAGCGAAGATCTTTGAGTCACCTAGCTGAAAAAACGATGATAGATCTCTGGGCTTCAGATGATTCCCACTGTAGTGCAGCCCGCTCTCTGCCCGCCCCTTTCGGACCCACTGTGACACACCGTCGACGGACTGTCTGGAAGGGAATGGAGAGATCAAGGCAGAGCAACAGAGATGGCAATACAAGATGGAGCCTGAAAAAAGGATCAGAAAAAAGAGAAATAAATGGTACATGGAAAAAATAAGTGTTTAAATTAGACAAATCAAACCAAAAATACAATACACTGAGAAGAATTAAAGCTCAGACAATCGAGAAACACTTCAATACACTAAGAGAAACGCCAAGAATTTAAATTTAATATATTTTTTTCGCCTTTTCTTCTGATTATTTTCCAGTTGCAATTTAAAATTCGCTTTGATGAATACATTTTTAAGCAAAGCTCAAGGAAATATACCAAACTCACTTGCAAAGCTTAAAAAATGCCCTTTTTAAAGCTCCGTACTCAGGACACACGAAAAGTGTTCCTAAGCAGTACAATGGAGCGAGGATGTGAGTATTGACCTCTCGTTTTGGCTCCATGCTTAGGAACACTTTTCGCGTGTCTGAGTACGGAGCTGAACTCGGTTGCTAATCAAAATATTTAAGAAATATGAAGGAAAATATGTGAAAAATCTCGAGAAAAAATAAGGCGAGAAAAATACATTTTTGAATTGCATTTCCAAGTAAAGCGGCCACAAACAACCCAAAAATATGCCGAAAAAAACACCGCACACACACCCGTGCATCGAATTCAACCGACAAAAAAGTTCAAAAGCAACACACACACACACACTGACAATCTCACATAAAAATCAAAAGAATTCCACTTTTTTTTATTTAGACCCCGTCGGCTTCTAAATCGATTTATCAAAAACAAAACAAAAAAATAGAAGCGGAAAAGACGAAGGCAAAGAGATAAAAATTGAATATAAAAAGGTAACGTAAAAATCGAAGAAACCTATACACACACACACACACGCAGACACATGAATTGATTAAAAAGTTGAGGAAAAAAAAACAAGTATAAAAAATTGGGAAAGGGAAAGGGCGCGGCAGCGAAAAAGGAGGAGGAGAAGAAGGAGAACGACGTGCTGGGGCACTTATGATCTCCGATCGTGGAGAGAGAATGAGGAGGAGGAGGAGGAGAAGGAGACGGAGAACGAGGAGAAGGCCTCAGGTTGCTTTTGCTGACCGACGCTGCCGCCGCGCTGTCTGCGTTTGAATAAGCCCACACAAACAAATACCGAACGACAGAAGGAGAGAGAAGACCCGAGAAGAACGGGGCACGTAAGAGAAGGCGCGAAGAACTCCACAAGATGGAGCTCTGCGAAGAGGAAGAAAAAAGAAGCACAAATGCGTATCCTGGCAGACCCAAAATCCTATATATACCTACATAGATCCTATATATGTACACATTATATACTGAATACAGGAGATCTTCTACAAAGTCCGTCCTTGTCTCCTGCAAGAATCTTCTTCAAGCTCCGTACTCAGACACGCGAAAAGTGTTCCTAAGCATTGAGCCAAAACGAGAGGTCACACTTTTCGTGTGTCCGAGTACGGAGCTTCAAGCTCAAATACAAAGTATTTCCCAACACTACTTCTAGGTGATTTAAGTCAATGATAGTTAATTCCCAGGAATGCAATCATTGATCACCTAAGGACGAATATCAGGTTACGAAAGCTCTTACCTAAGAAGCCCTTTTGGGAAGCAAAACGAAGAAAAGCAGGAAATTCCTGAACTATGAACAAGAGGCACTCTCATTTAGCTTATGACTAAACCCCCAGAGCAAAATATATATATATTTGTATATAGACGAGCCTTATCAGGCGATAAGATCAAACAAAGGCGATTCAAGTGCCAAGTTCTATTTGTCGGCCAATAAAAGTCGATTCTGTAAACAATTTTCGACGGACTGGGAATGGGGCTCGAGCAATTACAAAGTGCACTATAGTGTCCGTCGACAATCGGAATCAGAATACTCATATAGTATGTATGTATACGTATATATTATATGGACTCGGTGCCCACTCATATCGGCACTATCTATCTGAACACGTAGTGCCCCCGGGGTTATCTCTTTGCCACTGACCAACCACTCTGGGTATCTTTATGGGGTACGTCACCCCTCGAATAAACCCTATTACCCCCCACCGATCCACGTGGGCCGATCACGTTTTGGGTACCGAACAAAAACTAGACCCAGGAAAACATTGTGCGACCCACCGCTAAATTATATCAGCAGAAGGCCTAAATGATATTATTATTATTACAAATTGCATGTTTTACTCTTATTTCACCAGCGTTTTTGCAGTGCAATCCGATCTTGACTATAACACGTCTCTGCTGCATTTCAGATTAATTCATATCAATCTGTGTGTTGTCTGGTTTGTTAAACTATCTGTAGTGCTGGGGCGGAAAGCCTGTCTTTCAAATATTCTGATCGCTGCTTATCAGCTTAATATAATTAATTAATTGATTAGGCTATATTCTCTCAAGAAGCTCAACGAGAGCTAGATCATCGTTTTACTGCTCGCAATTGAAGCTACATTGACAACCTTCTCAAGGTAAAACTTCAGTATTGCTTCCAGGATCTATGGTTATCTAAAACACTTTCTGATATCTGATATATGTTTCTTCTACAGCTACTGGAATATTTCACAGCTTGAAAGGTTAGCAAAGCTTCTAAACACCAAGTTTCTGAATCACCCATCGTTACTATCTGGAACGTTTTACCTTGTTCAGTTACCTAACCTCTGGATTTCGATCTCTTTTTGTACTTTTTCGCACTCTAATCAGCCCCCTTTGACTCTTCCCAATGCTGAGTAACTACAGGTTATGTAACTCGAAAACCCAAGCCATTTATGGTCTATTCACTCGTATGACGCCTGCATTTTCCGATTTTCTGGTTCATCATTTGCTGGGCTACTGGGAATGTGTGAAATATCCATTTTCAGTCCATCAGTGCCCCCCCCACACCCCTTCAAAATCTTAACGACTTCCAATGGCGGCATTAAGGATCGTTCGCCAGCACGATCGTTACGTTCGTCGTTCCCCGTCTCCGTCTCCGTCCCCGTCCCCTTATGATTCCCAATTCCCGATTCCTCGACTTCTACTCCGACTCCAAGTCCGATTCCAGGTAACTACGAACCGAAGCGAACTCAGGCGCCTAATGGATAGTTCTTCTCGGAAAAGAAAGCGGCCTGCCAAAGCTGCGAGTCAAAAAGCCAGCGTCATGGTAAAGTAACGTTGTCGTCGTCGTCGTCGTCGTCGTCGTTCCCCCTTCCAAGCCCACTTCCATCCCACGCCGCCCCTGGTTCCCGCTCCTGCCCGGTGCCTGGTGCCTGGTGTATGGTGCCCCTATGGGCCAGACATTGGGCCGCCGACTTGGCGGTTTTGGAAGGCGCATAAAAATGCACGCTGACCATATACAAAGGAAAAAACCGCGCCACATAAATTTGTGTATGTGTGTGTGTGTCCGTGAGCCAAGGAGAAGCAGCAAAAGGAGGCGGAAGAGGGGCTACACTGCGATAAAAGTATAAAAGTAAGCAATGCAATATGTAAGTGCCCCAATCACGGAACAAGACATAAGAAAAAGGAACGATCTGTTCGTTGCGTTAAAATAATGTGATACAAGTATAGGTGCAATGCAATATGTAAGTGTAAATCACGGAACAAGACAAGAAAAAGGAACGATCTGCACGTTGCGTTAAAATAATGTACAAATTTCAATCCTGTGAGCTTTATATAAAATCAAAAGGATTCCAGATATTTTCGATATGGTAACGTAAAGTTTTCTTGATGCCTTACATTCCTAAGGATGCTTTTCGAATACGATGCTTGTATTAATTTTGCACAGTGCATACATGAGAAAGGCAATGCGCGAAGGCAAAACTTTTATTAACTTTTCCGAGAATTGGAATTTCTTGGATCCTTGTGTTGCCTGTTTTTCGACTCGCTTCGCCTGACTTTTAATGCGCTGCCCTCCTCTTCCTTCCATTCGTCGCCCTCTCTCTCTCTGCTTCTATCTGCTTCTCTCCTTCGCGAAGGGTCTTCTTCTTGCCGCACACACACACTGCCACACACACCTTGGAGCTTCAGGTGTTCTGTCGTCTTCTTCCTTTCTGTGCTTACTCCTCCTTTGCGTCTCCTTTAAGTCTTCTCTTTGGAGCTCGGCTAGTTAGCAAACGTCGCTGCTGCTGCCGCTGCCGGCGTCGCAGTTTTGCGGTTGCAGTTCGCGGCATTCTTTTTGGCCAGGGGCGGGGCTCAGAGCGGTCTCGGCCCAGAAGGGGTCAGGAGGGGCCCGCCGTCGATTTGCGTCAATTTTTGTTTTGCAGTCGAACGTGAACCAAAATGAACAAAGCGCATAAATAACGTAAAAAAATTAAAAAAAAAAAAAGGAAATAGCCAGAAGAAGGCGCTGCCTGGGGCCTGTGCCTCAAATATTGGGGCCCTCCAACGCCAGCACACGAACACGTAACACACACACAAGACAACAAAAAGAAGAAGGAAAACATACCGAACCACAGAGCCCAGCGCCTACAGTTGAAGTCAAATGAATAGCAACTTTATATTCTTTGAGGCAGCATTCAAATCTATGCAGTTTTGAGGAAATAGTACCAATTCGGTCCTTTTATTTAGCCTCCATCTTTCTCTTCAGTCGTACTTATGTTATTTAGTTTCGATTACCGATCTAATCTTATCGCTATAAGATTTATTTATGCCTAAAACACTAGTCATGCCAGATGATGGAATCGAATCAAAAATAAACAATATAAAATTGTAACTTAATATGAAATAAGGGGCTGTCCATATATTACGTAATCACCTATGGGGGGAGGGGGTCAGCGAAATGATTATGTTTGATTATATGGGGAGGGGGGGTTATTGGACAATGATTGCGTAATCACTTTGTATCAAAATGTATGTTAAAAAAATATTATTTTGTATTAATTTATGGGGAAACAAAATGTTTATGATTACGTAATCATAGGGGAGGGGGTTTCTCTAATGATTACTCTTGATTACATAAGGGGCAGGGGGTCAAAAATCATAAAAATCGTGATTACGTAATATATGGACAGCCCCTAACTTAAATGTGAAATCTATAGTAATCTATATCTATAAATAATAGTAGTATATAGTATAGTTATTTTAAAATGTACGCTAATATCTTAAGAATTGCGTTCTGTAGCTCCCATAAAAAGATTATCCTCGATTATCATTTCTTCTCCCCTTTTCAGTTTTCTGCGCTTTTGTTTTAACCGATCGTTTTCTTTTTTGACCATTGCTATTAGCGTGACCACAGCTGTGAACACAGCAACAGACCAGCGGACGCCTACGTGCGCAGCCAGCAACAACAACAACAAATGGCGAAGGCAACAACAGCAACCGAACGAAAAGTTGCCTCTGCCGATGCAGCTGTGCACAGCGGTGCCAGGGGAGCCAGAGGCGGGGGAGCAGGAGGTGGGGGAGACGAAGAGAGAATCGTATCGAAGACTGTGTGGCGCACTCTGGCAGACAAACTGGCAGGCGGCTCTTCCTCTTCTTCTCTCCACTGCTTCTGCTGCTTTTGCTTCTTGCTTGTTCCTCCTCCTCCTCCATCACTTCTTCTTCTTTGGCTGCGCCCCAAGCAGCGCAGCATAAAGCGCCACACTTGCAGTGGTGTGCGTGCGTATGCGATTACGAGTTCACTCTCGCACTCGTGCTCGTTGGAACTCCCGGTCCTCCTCCTCCTCCTCTCCCGCTGGCTACCACTCTGCTTCTTCTTCTTCTTATTCTTCCACTTCACAGCTTTATGTGTGTGTATCTGTGCGGCATTTGTATTTTTAGTACAAAATTGTTGTTTAAACAAACAGGTTTTTTTTACACCGCACACCGCACACACCACACATAACTCGTCTTTCGAGCTCTTCTCTCTCCACTCTCCGGCTCCCCTCTCCGGCTCCCCTCTCACTCTCTCTCTTGCTGGCTGCCCCCACTCTTTTGCAGCGCCACACTTTGTATGCCGGCAACGCCGACGTCGATGCTGACGCCGACGCCGATGTCGGGAGTCGACGCCTCCGCTTGCAGTGGTTGCTGCGCCGTTGTCGATTTTCAATTGGAAAGACACAGACAGAGCGGCAGCGCGGCAATCAATGAGATGGGGAGAGGGGGGGCGTAGAGGGAGCTTAGCTAATTTAAGTTGGCCAGCCCTGGCGCCATGTTCGTTTCTGTTTTGTTGTGCGTCAGCCCTGGCTGCTCCACAGGAAATACACACCACCTCGCTCTCACTGGAATGCCAGGAGTGTGTGAGGGAGAGAGAGCGATGGAGCTTTAAGGATCACGGCTTCGTGCCACGTTCGCAGGCAGCAATAGCAGCGATAGCAGCAGCAGCAACAACAACAAAAAGCTATACTCAACAAAACGGCGCCTCAACGTCTGCGTTGGCGGCAGCAGAGAGAGCGAACGAGCGAGCGAGCGAGCGCTGCACAGTGGCAATCGGCAAGGTGTACCAAGCTAATGTTATTTAATTTAATTTCGTATTCACACGTTTCGGTTAACTGCAGGCGCTAGAGCGGGATGGCCGACGTAGGCAGCAAGCGCCAAAGTTCGTATCTGTGTGCGGATGAATGCGGTTCGGAGAATGAACGAAAAGAACGACAGAGGAAGAGAGAGAGGGAGAGCATAAGAATGAGGGGGCTAGCGAGATATGGGGAGACAGAGAGCCACATTCATCCAACGCCTGTTCATTCGCTGACGTCGCTCTGTCTGCTCCAAAAATGAGAGAGCAAGCGAGTGAGCAAGCTCACCCAACAGGTACTCACAGCCACAGCCAAGGAGCCAGAGGGATAGAGAGGGAGAGACAGCCGAAAGAGAGCGAGATTCCGAATCCGATTCCGATTGTGGCTGCCGCTGTTGAAAATCGGCAACGTCGCCACCGATCGCCACCAGACAGAATGTCGCCAGTTCATGCTACGCCGCCAGACACTCTGCCGTCGCTGCTGCTGCTGCGGCTGCTCTCGCTGCCGACGTCGACGCAGCAGTCGCTGCCTGCGCTGATCGCTGGCCACACCAAAACAACAGGAACACCACCCCCTGACCCCCTCACACCCCCACCGCATCCCCGCTACAGGCAAACCTCCAAGAAATGCACTTTATGAACCCCGAAATATATCCCTTTTGTAAATGCCGGATATATAGTTCATATCTGAACAATCTACACTTGTAGAGATCTCCAAAGAGTTATAATTCTCAATAATATGCAATTTCCATCTTAAATTAAAATATCCTGCATTAATTTCGATTCATAAATCCATTTACAACACTGAAGAATTCCTACAAACCATTTCAAACCTCCAAGAAATGCACTTTCTGAACCCCGAAATACATCCCTTTTATAAATGCCCGATATATAGTTAATATCTGAACAATCTATTTTTATAGAGACCTCCAAAGAGCTATAATTCTCAGTAATATGCAATTGTTTTCCATCTTAAATTAAAAAAACCCGCATAAATAAAATAATCAGTCTCACTCCTTCAAAGCTTCAAAAGAAGAATCTGATCCAGAGAAATACATAAATCTACATGTTTGGAAACTGATATTCTTTAGAGAATCTAAGAATTAAGAATTGAAGAATCTACAATGATCTTTGAAGATGGATCTTCTTAGTTTAAAATTCAACAACGATTTTAAAAGATAGTCAAGAATCTATCAAAATTTATGAGAATCTACATACAAGGTTAGAACTTTCTTCTGCTTTTATCACTCTATATTAATATAACAAGATGGATAATCTTTATTTTAAAATCTACTTAAATTTGAAAAGATATTTCTTTTGGTTTTTATAAATCTTAAAATGTTAAGAGCTCGATCTTTTCAGTTCTTGGGGCTTTACTGTATTTCAGTTTCCCCTTTGGGTTTTGGCTTTCTGCACATGCACATGCCACCCTATATACCCTCGCACATATACCTATATACAAACATACATACATATGTATATATTTTGTGGTGCGACCTCGACTTTGGCAAACCGATCGATCGATGGATGGCTGCAGCACCACCACGTAACTACCAACTACGAACTGACAGCCAACTAACTATCAGCCAAGTTCGGAATGTGGCCCGGTACTTTTCCACCCGCGGGCATGACTCTACCGATGACCACTACTATACTATATACTATATATATGCATTTCTATATATATTCATCATTTTAGTATAGCTTCTGGGAAACGAAAGCAAGAAAGAAAAGCTGGGAACCCCAAAAGTGCCCATTCAATCAATTAAAACGCTGTGCGATCGTTTGCGAATTGAAATTAAATATGGGAATTACTTGGAGATATATCTGGAAATATATGGAATTATAAGTACGTTCAGATTCTTCGTCCAAGGAATAACCCAAAATTCATTTAAGACTGTACCTTAAACCTTTTCTTTTAAAATTGAAGAATTAAATCGGTGGGAGATCCAAAAATGTATACATTTAGCATTAATGGTACATTAATTTAGAATTTATGGTAGAATAAATGTACATTTAGAATTAATGGTACATTCAGATTTTTCTGGGATACTTCTACCTTAAAGAGAGGTTCTGAACTGGACATTTAAGTTATTCTTTGATCTAGATAGATTCCAGATGCTATAACATTTATATTCAAGTATTTTTGATCTTTTAAAGATTGATCAAAATTCCTAAACAAAATTCTAGAGCTCCTCTATGTGAAACCTCTTCCATGTCAAGACACACAATCATATTATTCGTATATGAGCAGACATTGTTGCTAAATGGGTGTAAATAAAACAAAGCCATAAAAAGGCATTTTGCCATGCAATTCTTTTGGGGTCTCGCATATATATGCACATATAGATATATATATTCCAAAACTTGCACATAAAGCAACTCGCATATGTATGTATAGAGTATCTATATGTACACGCACGTTCTCAATGAATTTGCGAGTTCGCTGCGGCCATAACTTGCAATATTTCTGTCCAGTCAACATAAATTTAGCTAAATATGTTTCTTTGTATAGTGCCTATATATATAGAGAGAGATATATAGAGTATAGTTTGTATGCAGCCAGCGCCCCCGAGAAGTTCTTTCACTTTCACTTTCGCCATTGCATTTGCATTTCCTCGATCAGCAAATATTTTCTGCCACTTTCAGCATTTCTTTCCAGCGCGTGGGGGTGGCGATCACTTAATTTTTTCGGTAGTTTCCTGATCTATTCTACTTAGCTGAATTTTTAATATTAATTTTTCTTGCTTAGGTTGGGGCTTTGGTGTTATTGCTATAGTGATACTCTCTTTGGTTATGGGTGAGGTGATAATATAAGATAAGTTTAATATGGGAAATATGGAAAAGATAACAAATGTTTCCCTTGATCATTTAGGCTTATAATTCTTATGAAAATCTCTATAAAGAAAGCCAAATATTATCCAAAACCCATGGAGAGTATGGTCAAGTTCGGTGTCACCATTCCGAGCTTTTCCCTTTTTTCCATCGAACTGCACTTTCGTGATCAGCTGAAGCGGTAACTGGCAACGCGTGATCTGGCCGTATGGAGGTTAATTTACATAGTTACGAAACTTGTTTTCACATCAGCCATCGATCACAGCGATCGTCGATCGTCGATCGAATCAAATCAAGAGTGAGTGGAGATCAGATACCGAACCATCCATCCATCCAACCTTCTCCTGGCCTTTGCCTTTGCCCTTGTCCGACCGTTGTGCAATCCAAAGTGAGAGCCCAGGCCTTATGGAGATCAGAGTTGATCTTTTGCTAGGAAATATCTTTAAATATTCATGGGTTTCTTCTGTGATTACAAACTATGACTCAGGCATCCAAACGGTGCTTGGATTAGGTTCTTCAGATTGCGCGATCAGTGATCCCTGATCTTAACTTGTTGATATTTAAGTGATCTTTTAAATTGAGATTAGTTAATAATCCAATATCCTAACTATGATCCTCAGTAGTTGTAGTTTAAATTTGATCAACGCCTTAAAAACTTTAAAATTCTACAGCATCAATCATTTCATAAAATATGGATAATTAACCGATTAATCTAAAGTATGAGCCAGGGATTATGGAGATAAGTTGATCAGTGATCTTTTGCTAGGAAATATTCTCAAATATTCATATGACCAGGCATTCAAATAGTGATCAACTGGGCTTGGATTAGGCTCCTCAGATTGCGCGATCACTGATCCCTGATCTTAACTTGCTGATATTTTAGTGATCTTTTAAATTGAGATTAGTTAATAATCCAATATCCTAACTATGATCCTCAGTAGTTGTAGTTTAAATTTGATCAACGCCTTAATAACTTTAAGATTCTACAGCATCGATCATTTCATAAACGGATTAATCTAAAATGAGAGCCAGGGTTTATGGAGATAAGATCAGTGATCTTTTGCCAGGAAATATCTTCAGATATTCATGTGACTACAAACTATGACTTAGGCATCCAAATGGTGATTCAATGAATTAGGGTCTTCAGATTGCGCGATCACGGATCCCTGATCTTAACTTGTTGATATTTTAGTGATCTTTATACCCTTGCAGAGGGTATTATAATTTTGACCAGATGTTTGCAACGCAGTGAAGGAGGCATCTCCGACCCCATAAAGTATATATATTCCTGATCAGCATCACCAGCCGAGTCGATCTAGCCATGTCCGTCTGTCTGTCCGTCTGTCTGTCCGTCTGTCCGTCTGTCGGTTTCTACGCGAACTAGTCTCTCAGTTTTTGAGCTATCGGGCTGAAATTTTCAGCATAGTCTTATTTCTTTAGCACGCAGTATATATGTCGGAACGACCGAAATCGGATTACTATATCCTATAGCTGCCATAGGAATGATGGCGAAATTAATGTAAAAAAAATTTTAACTTCTCTGTTTTTCAACGTATTTTTATAAATTTTGAGATATAGTAGATCTTAATGCTTCTTGAATTACGGTTTTAATTTCATTAAGATCGGACCACTATATCATATAGCTGCCATAGAAGCGATCGGTTGATTTATATGAAAA
>VNKF01006244.1:0-11528 GCA_008044355.1 Drosophila lacteicornis
AAAGCCGGGTGTTTCACCCGGCTTTTTTCCATCAGAAATCTGCCTGCGCACTGATGGAAAAGGAGCGGGGCGCTCCCAGCATGACCTGCCCGGCATAGCCGGTATCAGCCCACTGGATGAACCGCTTGTTGCCAATATTATCAATCCGGCCATAGACAGTAATATTTTTATAGGCATGCCAGCCCGCAAAAACATTGACCAGTGCATAATCTTTCAGAGAGAGCGTATTGGCGTAGTCCCCCTTGCGCGCTGAGACATACCGCATTCCGGCCCCCAGATCGAGCGGCAGATCCTCCACACGGGACCAGATTGCCCACAGATTGGCCGTAACAGCAGGCACGTTCGGCACCTGATTGCCCGAAGCATCAACCGACACACTGGGATGGAAAGAGCCGTAACGGGAATAGGTATACGCCACATTGCCTGACAGGCTCCAGTGGCGATTGAGGACAAGATCCCCCTGCCATTCCACACCGCGTGATTTCTGCACACCGGCGGTCGCGACCGTATCCGGCCCGGTTGAAACCAGCATCCGGGTCCGGCGGATATCATACAGGGAAAGCGTGGTGGTCAGCCGCCCATCCCACAGGCTGGCCTTCACACCAATTTCCCCCTGCCGGGAATGGCTTAGCTTTGTAAACTGCCCCCGGTTGGTCAGAAACAGGTTGGAGCCCGGAGGGTCTTCCCCCGTTGTATAAACACCGTAGAGACTGATCGTTTTTGTCAGATCAAACACCGGCCCGATCCGGAAATTGTCCGGGTTGTAATGGCCCTTGAAACTTGTGGCCGCATTAAACTGGCCATTCTGCCGATAGTTCTGCCGGTTTAGAGAAAGCCAGTCATACCGGAACCCACCCACAAGACGCAGATTATCCCGTATGGTCAGAACATCCTCAAGAAACAGACCCGCCTGAACCATGGTGGTGGGAGATTTCATATACGGATATTCCCCGGCAAAGGAGCCGAGCGGCGTTGCGGCAGGACTGACAAGAGAAACACTGTCCGCATAATTCGCAGATGGAAAACCCCGGTTACGGATAAAGCGCAGGTAATAGGCGTCTCCCCCCAGCACAAAGCGGTTCTTCATGCCAAAAATGGAAAAATCAAACTGCCCGTGCAGCGTATCCCCCACCTGATGCTGGTTCTGATACACATAAAACCGGTCCCGGCCGATGCTGCCGGGCGCAATCACATTCCCTGCCGCGTCCGTGTTGCCGGGGTGGCTGATGTAGCTCAGGCTCTCCGCGTTATTCCAGCGCCGTTTGGAATAAATGAAGTAGCTGCTATTATGAAACAGAACATGGCTGTTCACGCGCCAGTCCAGATGCAGGGTTGGTGTGGCATTGACTGACCCTGCCTTGCTATCCCGCACGTTATAGTAACGCCACAGAGACGCACGGGTGATGCCAAGCCCTTTTTCCGAACTCAGCAGGCCGCCCACTCGCCCACCAGTCTGGGAGAGATCCACCAGCGGTGTGCCGTAATAGGTGGAAAGCCGGTCTGTCAGATAATCCATGCTCAGCCGCGCCGTGAAGCGTGACGTCGGCTTCCAGAGCAGGGTTGTCGTAAAATCATCCGAGTGTGGATCGGCCCCTTTGACAAACCCGTCAGAGGATGTACGGCTGAAATCCGTACGCAGCGCAAGCGTCTGTGTAATGGGCACAGACCCACCAACGCCCGCGTTCCATGTATTGAAGCTCCCGTAGGAGATCAGGGCATTGGCATGCGGACCATCAAATGTCGGGGTTCTGGTGCGCATATCTACCGTGCCTCCCACAGCCCCCTGCCCGTACAGCACGGAGGACGGGCCTTTCAGCACCTGCACACTTTCCAGATTGAAACTGTTCTGGGGCCGGTTGACCATGGTGGTGGGGCCAAAATACTGACCATCATGCAGAATCAGAATCTGGTTTCCAGTAAAGCCGCGCATCATCAACTGGGCCGGAGCGCCCGGAGAGCCACCGGATGAGACACCGGGCGCGCTATCCGCCGCCTCTTCCGCCTGCGCATAGCCCCGCTGCATCATCAGATCATGCGAGATCACATTGATCGTGCCCGGCGTGTGCTGGATGGAAAGGCCAAGCTTTCCACCAACAACCGGCACAGCCTGCAAGGGTGCGGTTCGACCATGGGCTGTGATATATTCCGCGCTGGCGGCGGGTCGGGCCGAGGACGGGACTTTCTGGTCCTTACCCCCGGTTTTTCTACCCTTTTTAGAAGATGCTGTCTGCGGATTTCCCGAATCATCGGGAATTGCCGCATAGGCCACGGACACGGAGTTCAGCCCCAGCAGAACAGTCAGGGCATAAGAGAGTGGACGCACGGGTTCGCTCCAAAACAACGTCACCGCGGTGGAAGCAGCGGGCGGAACCGTGCCTCGCCGCCACATCACCCCGCATGGCAGCTCCGTCCGTGACTTTGGGGCAATGGCAGGTCTCCTGGCTTGCTGGTCCTTGGCGTCTGCAGCGCCTTCCCCCCCATGCGCGGCATGGAGAGTGGCATAAATGCCGCAAATCCTCTCAGCTTACAGTTGCGGGGGCAGCATCGGCTTGCACCGATTTCCCTCTTAGCCCTCTGGTTGCGGCTGCAACCGGAAAGCACCATTGCGTGATCCAGCGTAAACAGGGTCTGAAAAACCTTGTCAACGACTCAGCACCAGATCTCCGCTCCCCAAACGCGGAATGACCCGGCCCCTGTTGCGCAAAACCGGCGTTTGCGTACACTCTCGTCCTGTCAGTCAACAGCCCCGCGCGAGCGGGTTAAAAGGGAAGACCGTACGCTGTCCCACACGGCTCAGTCGGTCGCTGCTCCCGCAACTGTAGGCGGTCTGTCTGGGCCTTTTTGCCTTACGGCAAGCCACTGGGGGAACCCGGGAAGGTTGGACTCAGGCGCATGTCCGCAAGCCAGGAGACCTGCTGTTGTCGTCCAGACCATGCCACCGGGCGGGATGTACCGGAGGCAGGAGTAGCCCTGTGCCCCCCTTTGCCCCCTTGCCTCTTTCAGCCTTGTCCCGGCCATCCCGGACGGCTGAGGCGTATCACCCGGCCTTTGCCCGACTTCTCCACACATGCCCGTCCCGCACCCATGCCCTGCAGGCCGCCCGGCTGGCCCTGCTTCCACCACCGGAACCGGAAGAACAGATTGCCCGCAACGGGCATGACCTCTTCCTGAAACTGATGCCCACCCTACCCGCCACACACCGGGAACGAGGCACCCTGCTGGAAGAGGCCTTCCGCCCCCTGCTTCTCCTTGCCACTGACGCGCTTGAGACCATGCCAGCCCTCTGCGCGACCATGCCGCCCGAAGCCGCCGAACGTATTGTGCGGGCCTATGTCTCCATTCATTGGGCGCGTGGCGCACAGACCGCCGCCATGGCGCTGTATAGCAGCCTGACGTGACTCCGGGCGTGATCCTGGATGTACTTCCGGGTGTGATTCCGGGCATGGCTCTCGAAATGACTTTGAGCATGACTCTGACATGAAAGCATTGCGCAGGGCGCTGTATCTGACTCACCGATGGCTGGGCATTGGCCTGGGTCTGCTGATGGCGGGCTGGTGCGCATCCGGCATTGTCATGCTCTGGCACACATGGCCGCAGCCGGAGGAACAGGCCCTGCGCCATATTCCCGCGGAAATTCACTGGCCCGCGTCCGTGCCGGACTTACAGGCTTTAGACCCAAACAGGCATTTTCAGGCTTTCCGCATCAGCATGGTGGGGCAGGAACCGGCTCTGACCCTTTACCCACAAAGCGGACACCCCTTCACGCTGGACCTGCGCACAGGGCTGGCGGGCCGCATCACCCCGGAGGATGCCGCATCCAGCGCCCGGCGCTACGCCCGCGCCACGAACACACCGGGCCAACCGATTTACGACGGCCTGACAACCGATGACCAGTGGGTTCTGGATACACACGGGCGGGAAGAGGGATTTTACCGTTTCCTGTTTCCAGACGCCGGCCGCACGCAGGTTTACGTCTCTTCCCTGACAGGAGACGTGGTGCAGGCCACAACCCGTGCCACGCGCCTGTGGGCATGGGCTGGGGCCATTCCACACTGGCTCTATCCGGCGGTGCTGCGCAGACATCCGCCCTTATGGAAAGATGTGGTCATTCTCCTGTCTGGCACGGGAGTTTTTCTGACGATCACCGGATTGTGGGTGGGCGTGTTACGGCTCCGTCGCCGGTCTCCTTTCACGCCCTATCGGGGGTGGCACTGTGTCCACCACCTCAGCGGCGCGGTTTTTGGCCTGCTTGCTCTGCTGTGGGTTGGCACCGGGCTGCTCACCATGTCTCCCGCTGGCCTGTTTCAGAGCAATCCGGACGCCACCAGCCCCCTGCGTGTCACCGGCACGGTAACCAGCGCGGACATTGCGCGGGTCGTCTCCCGTCTTATCAAAGCCGCCCCCGCCCATTGCACGGGTGTAAAAAGTGCTTTGCTGGACGGGCATCTCTTTATGCAGGTTATGCAGGCTTCCTCTTCAGTCCTGACCGACCGGCTCCCTAGCACCCAGCCCCTCACCCTGCGGCTTGATGACACCCTGAGACCCGCCCCGCTCACGCGGGAAGAGATCGTGCGAACCCTGCGCGCCAAAGCCCTGCTCGCCACACCGGATGATCTGACCTACCTGACCGCAGAAGATAGCTATTACTTCAACCGCCCGACCCGTAAACGACATTTCCCCGTCTGGCGGGCACAGGCCGCAGATGGCACCCGCACCTATCTGGACGGCCAGTCCGGCGCGGTGCTGACCATTCTGGACCGCCCCGCCCGCCAGTCCCGCTGGCTGGTCTACGGGTTTCATGATCTGGACTTTCAGGCGTGGCTACGCAAAACCCCCGTACACTGGCGTATCGCCCTGCCTTTACTGGGGGGTATGCTCTGTGTGTTTTTATCCGGACTCATCATCGGGGTCAGACGGCTGCGGCGTTCTCTGCCGCAATAACCACCAGCCATGGCAGATCTTCAGAGGCGAAGTCTTCCGCAGCCCTGCCTTACCCATCACAAGCCCGTCTCTTAGCCCGACATCTTAATGATGCGGGTCCTCATGCACGACATCCAGATCCGCAAAGCGTGTGAACTCACCTTCAAAGAACAGATGCACGACGCCGGTGGGGCCGTGGCGCTGTTTTTCCAGAATAAGTTCGGCCTTGTTGTGTACAAGGCTCATCTTGCGCTGCCAGTCATCCAGTGCCGCGCCGTATTTTTCCATGGAATCAAAAGCTGTTTCCTTGGGCATACGCTGCTGGAGGTAATATTCATCACGATACACAAACATCACGGAGTCCGCGTCCTGCTCAATGGAGCCAGATTCACGCAGATCCGAGAGCATGGGCCGTTTATCTTCACGGCTTTCCACCTGACGGGACAACTGGGAAAGAGCGATGACCGGCACTTCTAGTTCTTTCGCAATGGCCTTCAGCCCCTGCGTAATCATGGAAATTTCCAGAACGCGGCTTTCCGGGCGGGTGCCGACGGAAGGCCGCATCAACTGGAGGTAATCCACCACCACAAGGCTCAGCCCACGCGTCCGCTTCAGGCGGCGGCAGCGCGTCCGCATGGCGGACAGGGAGATGGCCGGTGTATCATCAATGACCAGTGGCAGACGGGAGAGTTCACGACTGACGCGCACAAAGCGGTCAAACTCTTTCTGGCCAATGTCACCGCGACGGATTTTCTCACCGGACACCTCCGCCTGCTCGGACAGAATACGGGTTGCCAACTGCTCGGCGGACATTTCCAGTGAGAAAATGGCAACGGTGCCTGTGGGCTCTACCCCCGGCCCTTTGTCTTCCGCCTCGATCATCAGCGCACGGGCGGCGGAGAAGGCGATTTTCGTGGCCAGCGCGGTTTTACCCATGGCAGGACGCCCCGCCAGAATCATCAGATCCGATGGATGCAGGCCACCGGTTTTCTTATCAAGGTCCCGCAGGCCGGACGTCAGGCCGGACACATGCCCTTCCCGCCGAAAGGCGAGCTCAGCCGTTTTAATGGCGTCGGTCAGGGCGCGGTCAAACACTACAAAGCCGCCATCCTGACCCTTTTCCGTCGCCAGACGGAAAAGGGCTTCTTCCCCTGCGGCAATCTGGTCCGGGCCGGAGAGGTCGGACGTGGCGCCAAAGGCGCTGTTCACCACGTTCTCGCCAATATCAATCAACTGGCGGCGGATCCACGCATCATGAATGGCGCGGCCGTAATCCCCGGCATTGATAATGCCCACCATGGAGGTCAGCAGTTTGCCCAGATAGGCCATGCCGCCAACATCATTCAGGATACCGGAGTTTTCCAGTTCCGCCCGCAGGGTCACAGGGTCCGCCAACTGGCCGTTTTCAATCCGGCGGGCAATGGCATCATAAATCCGGCCATTGACCTGATTGGCGAAATGCGCGCCAGTCAGAAAGTCCGAAACACGGTCATACGCCCGGTTGTTTGTCAGCAGCGCGCCCAGAAGGGCCTGCTCTGCTTCAAGGTTGGCAGGAGGATGGCGAAGGGAGAGCGACAGAAGCGTTTCTTCTTCCTGTCGCGCAGGTTGGGTCTGGGTCATGCTCACGCCATGGGTTCTATCAGATCCTGACACACACGTCTTGCGGCATTACCGGCAGGACGCATGTGCCCCCGCTGCATGCGGGGGAAAGGTCTGGCCGCAGCCAGACCAGAGTATCACGCGCTCAAACCAGCCTGAAGCCCGGAATGGGCGGGCTTTGTGGCCAGATTTGCCGCCTGATTGAGCGAATCAAACGCGGTGATGATGTGGTAGAGCGAACTGGTGGGAATTTTTGTCACCGCAGGCGTGCCCGCCGCATCAAGCTGATCCACCCATGTACCGACAGGACAGCCGGTAAAATAATGATCCAGCAGAGTGTTTGCCAGACGCGCCGCCAGCCCCCGACTGTCCTGCCTGTCCTGACAGAGAATGCCACGCAGGGCCTCGCCCTGCACCCACAGGCGCGAACCGCCCCGCAGGACCGTGCCATCCCGGAGCAGCACATCCCGCACCCGGCCCGTTTCCGGCACAAGGCCATAACGGGTAGCAAAGCTGGCCAGCCGCATGGCGGGTTCTGACGTGTCCACCCCGGTCAGGCGATGATATTCGCCCAGCAGCCAGACCCATTCAAAATGATGCCCCGGTTCCACCCACTGCCCGTCCTCACCCGCTACGGGTTGCCAGTCCTTTGTAAAGAACTCCCCGAGCGTACCCGTGACAGGCTCAAAAAAGCGCTGATGGAACAGCCGATACAGCGTATGCGCCAGCGCAAGATCGGCCTCATGCTCCGTCGTGACATACAGGGCCAGCACCGCTTCCAGCAGATGCATGTGTGGGTTCTGCTGCCGCGCTGTGCCATCATCGGGCAGGCAGTTCAGAAAGCCGCCTGCCGCTGTCGCCATATGCCGCTGGATCCAGTCCAGCGTGTCCCGCGCCAGCGTTTCCGCCCGGCCAGAACCTTCCAGCCGCCCGTACCAGGCCAGCGCGAACACAACAAAGGCGAGGTCATACAGGTCTGCCGTGCTGTCCAGCACAGCGCCTTCCCGCGTGAGGGTCCGCGCCCAACTGCCGTCCTCGCCACGCGCGCGCAACATGAAGCGGAAAATACCGTGGGCACGGGACACGCCCTCTTCCCACCCCTGCAAAGCAGCCCATGAGAAAGCAAACAACTGCCGCGCCTGCACCCGCAACCGCTTGAAGGGCGGCAGAGCGGGCACGCCCTCCAGTGTCAGACATTCCTGTGCGCCGAGAGCCGCCATATCCTGCGCGGTACCGTCACACCCCGTTGTGGCCCAGAACGGCAGAGCCTTCTGGAACAGCCAGCCTGAAAACCGGTCCCGCGCCGCCACCAGCGGCAACAGCGCGCCATCTGTCCGGGCATCGGTCGGGGGGCTGGGAGGAGATGCGCTGCTCATGATCCCTGAATCCGTCCAATCGTGGCTGTTGTGGAATGGCCGTGCGCCAGATTGGCCAGCACCAGTCGCCCGCCGTTCCCCACCACAATATCCGCGCCGATCACCTGCTCCGGTTTATAATCCGCGCCCTTGATGAGCACATCCGGCATGAGTGTCCGGATGGTTTCAAGCGGGGTATCCTCATCAAAGGACACCACGGCATCCACATAGCGGATGGCGGCCATCACGCGGGCGCGGGAATCCAGTCCGTTCACGGGCCGTGTCGGGCCTTTCAGGCGGCTGACGCTGGCATCCGTATTGAGGGCGACCACCAGCCTGTCACACGCCGCGCGGGCCTCCGCCAGCAGACCGACATGGCCTGGGTGGATAATGTCAAAACACCCGTTGGTAAAACCAACTTTCAGCCCCTGCGCCTGCCAGCGCTGCACCTGCGCGCAGGCAGCGGACAGAGGCAGCAGATGCGGCATGTCATCCGGGCCGGACTGTTCCTCCAGCTCGTGCAGCACTTCCTGAATGTCCGCCGTGGCCGTGCCCAGCTTGCCCACGACGACACCCGCCGCAGCATTGGCTACGCGCATGGCCTGCTCGAACGACATCCCGGACCCAACGCCCAGCGCCATGGTGGCGATCACCGTATCGCCCGCGCCGGAGACGTCAAACACCTCGCGCGCACGCGCGGGAACGGACAGAGCCGGGGCGTCCCTGCGCACCAGCATCATCCCTTTTTCAGACCGTGTGGCGAGAATGGCCGTGGCATCCGCCTGCGCCATGACAGCACGGGCGGCCAGTTCCGCCTGCGCTTCCGTCCCCACTGGCATGCCGGAGGCCAGAGCCAGTTCCTTCGCGTTGGGCGTAATGCAGGTCGCCCCGCGATACTGGGTGTAATCCGCCGTCTTGGGGTCCACAAACACCGGAATCCCACGGACACGGGCGACAGCGAAAATATGTGTCAGCACGGTGGGGCTGCACACACCCTTGCCGTAGTCGGACACCACAACGGCCTGAACCTGATCAATCCGCTCGTCAATCACGCGGCACAACGCCTCGGCCTCTTCCGGCTGAAGCGGGCTCCGGCTTTCCTCATCCGCACGTACCACCTGCTGGTTCACGGCAATAAACCGTGTCTTGCAGATGGTGGGGCGCGTGGCGGAACAGACGGTCGCATCCACCACGCCCGCTTGTTGCACGAGAGCATTGCGCAGCACGGCCCCGGCATCATCCTGCCCCACCAGCCCGACCAGAATGGCCCGGCCACCCAGAGAAATGATGTTATTGGCGACGTTCCCCGCGCCGCCGGGCATTTCCCGCCGGGAATCCAGCAACAGCACAGGCACCGGAGCTTCTGGTGAGATGCGTTCCATGGTTCCGTACAGAAACCGGTCCAGCATCACATCCCCGAGGCAAAGGACCGAAACTGACGAAAAATCCATAAAGCTCAGGCTCCAAACGTCTGTACAAACGCCTCCAGCCCTATCTGCCGCCGCGTAAGCAGGCGTCCGGCTGTCAGCACCGCGCGGGCTTCAAAAATCGCACGATCCAGTTCTGTATTCACCACCACATGATCGAACTCCCGCCAATGGGAAATTTCATCCCGGGCGGCCGCCATGCGGCGGGCAATTTCATCCGGGTGGTCAGAGGCACGGGAATTCAAGCGGCGCTCCAGCTCTGCAAGCGAGGGCGGCAGCACAAACAGGCTGACCACATCACCCGGCAACGCCGCGCGAATCTGCTGGTGGCCCTGCCAGTCGATATCAAACACCATATCGTGCCCGGCACTCAGCGCCTCTTCCACCGGGGTGCGGGGGGTGCCATAGCCCCGGCCAAAGACCGTCGCCCATTCCAGTAGTTCATTCCGGGCTGCCATCTCCTCAAATTGTTCCATGGTGCGAAAATGGTAATGCACGCCCTCTTTCTCACCGGGGCGGGGCTGCCGTGTCGTCACGGACACGGAGTGGCGCAGCCTGGGTTCAGACGCCCGCAACGCATTGGCAATGGTGGATTTCCCGGCCCCTGACGGCGCGGAGATCACAAAGCACACCCCCCGCCGCTTGATGGTTTTACCCTGTTCAGCCGCTGCGTCAGACATCCTGCCGTTCCATCCTGTTCCGTAGTCTCAACTCACACGCTACCCGGCGTCTCTGCCACAAGTGCCGTCCGGGTGCCATAATGGGGAGATCTTCTAACAGTCTCAGGGTAAGAGGGCGACATGAAACACGATACTGTTCTGATTACCGGCGCGTCATCCGGCCTGGGGCGCTCGCTGGCTCTCACACTGGCCCGCCCCGGCCGCAGGTTGTTTCTGGGCGGCCGCAACAGGGACCGGCTTACAGACACCGCCCGCCTGTGCATCTCCCGTGGTGCGGCGGCGGAGATCCGATTCTGTGATGTGACCGACCGCGCGGGCATGGAAGACTGGGTCCGCGGCGCAGGCCCGCTGGACATGGTGCTGGCCTGTGCCGGAATTACCGGGGGCACCCGCAGCGCACCCACGCCAGACAGCGCGCCCTATGAACCGGACGCGCAGATCCGCCGGATGTTCGCCACCAATGTGGAGGGGGTGCTGAATACCATATTGCCCGCCCTGCCTGTCATGCTGGGCCAGCCCCGCGCGGCGGATGGCCTGCGCGGGCGGATCTGCGCCATTTCCTCCGTGGCGGGCATTGTCTCCTATCCCGGAACACCGTCCTACAGTGCGTCCAAGGCCGCCGTGGACCGCTTTATGGTGGCGACCGGCGGGAACATGAAGCAGGCGGGCATTCTGCTCACCTCCGTCGTGTGCGGGTTCCTCAACACGCCCATGGTGGCGCGCAACCACTTTCCCATGCCGGGGCTGACGGATGTGGATAACGCCAGCCGCCGTATTCTGCGTGGACTCAGGCGCAATGAACGGCGCATTGTGTTCCCGCGCTGGCTGGTGGTCGGGTCACGCCTGATGGACCTTCTGCCCATCCGTCTGGCAGAAGCCTATTACACCAACCAGCCCACAGGGGCAGCGGGCAGCATGCCGGAACCGGACCTGTCCTGAACCACCGCTGTCCCACACGTTTTTTCAGGACAACTGTTTCAGGACGTCTTCGGCATGACCCAGCCACCGGCACCTTCCGGCCAAGCCCACTCTTCAGGCTCCAGCCTGCCGCCCCAAGGACAGACGCAGGCTCACCCCCGCGCCCGGTCGGGCCTGATGGAGGACCTTTCCGAAGCCTCCGTGCGCGAACCCGTCCCTGCGGACCAGAAGACAATGGCGCTGGACAAGGTGTTCTGGAGCCATTTTTCCCCCAATCTGGGGCCGGGCGGTTGGGTGACGGGGGCGTTGCTGGTCAGTCTGGGGCTGGACTTCAGGACCGGCGTGCTGGCGGTGCTGCTGGGGAATCTGATTGGTGCGCTGCCAGTCGCCCTTGCCGCCTCCATTGGTCCGGCCACGGGCCTGACGCAGATGGAAGCCTCCCGCCGTGCGCTCGGACGGCTGGGTGTGCGCCCTCCGGCCTTTCTCAACTGGATTTACTGCGTGGGGTGGGACGCGGTGAACAACGTACCCGCCGCCACCGCCCTGATGGCGCTGCTGATGCTGGCGGGCGTTGCCCTACCCTTCTGGCTGGCGCTGGCGGTTCTGGCCTCCGTGCAGATGGTGGCCTC
>VNKF01006245.1:0-27568 GCA_008044355.1 Drosophila lacteicornis
GGAATTGGTCAAAAAATTTCCGTTTTCATTTTATAGTTTTATATCACAGATTGGAAAGTTGAAAGATGAACATCATAGTTGGCGAAGAAATTTCCTCTGAGTAAACATAAAAATCGGGCTATTATTTTTGGTAAAGTTCTGCAAAAATTAAACTGATTCGGCTGAGAATTTTTAGTTTGTTCGTAAATTATTTTATTCTTTGATATGATTATATAAGTTTAAATGTTTTGCAATAGGTATTTAGTAAAGCCTTATCCAAAAGCGTTTTTTGATTAGGATAAATATTAAAGAGTGTTAAATCTGTTAAATCTTTCATATCTTCTTTAATTGAATTCAACCTTTAAAATATTCAAGGTAAAATAAAAATGTTACAATACTTATGGTAGGACCAAAATGGAATACTTTATTTATCTTTATATATTTTATAATAAATTATATTATAATATAACCCATCACAATTTAAAAACGTCAACATTTTATTCCGGTTCTCTAATGTAGTATTATGGCTTCATTAGGAAATTTCAAATTATTGTCGAGACCCCAAATGTGTAATGTAAAATGTTGGTGTGTGCAAGTTTTATAACATTTTTATGACACCTCCTGTTATTTTAATCCTATTTTTAGAGTTTTACGAGCGGCTATGGTAAGCCAGCAGCGTGTTTATTTATCCCACCTATGGCAAAGAGGCATCAACTTTGATGACCCCGTATCCCCAATCCCCAATCCCCAGACATACACGCCTCCTGCAATCCCGGCCACATGCCCATTACGTATACGCCGTGCTGGCAGCTTATGTGTAGCCTGTTGAGTTCTGCCCTCCATTGTCACGCGACAAATTATTTCAGAAGCGGGAAAGAAGAATAATCATTTTATTTTTGATATGCCATTTAGCCCGCCCACACGGCAGAGCCCGCCCCTTCCACGTTATATTGTATAAAAAATTTATTAACGAATAAAAAAGCAGGCCGAATGAAATCTTCCGGCAGCTGATACTGTAATAACGGCAACACTTAAAAAATGACAGCCCCTAACGAAACCCTACCCTCGGCAGTCACAGTTTTTCCGCGAAAAAATAAAATAAATTCGATGGAAAAGAAAAAGAGAAATGCTGGCCCATAAAATTGACTTTTGTTTGTATTTCCGCATGAATTGCATAAATGGTAATTTTGCAGTTTAACGTTTGCATAAAGCGTGAGGCGGAAATCAGAGAGAGCGAGACAAGCGCAGCGCCAAAAAAATAGGGAAAACAACAAACAAGCCGAAAAATTTGCATAATAAACAAATCAGGCGGTGAAGAGGGCCACGGAGGGTTGAGCTTAGAATTATGAGGCTGAAACTGCGGCACACACAGACTCAAATTAAATAAACGCATAAATAGAACATTAACGCCATAAATCATTTGCATCGGTCGCTAAATATTTTGCGGCTCCTGCGGCTGCCAGTCTGTCTGTATTTGTATGTGTATCTGTACAGCTTTATTTGTGTGAGTGCTGTGGGATTGCACATTGAAATCGATTGAAGTTGCGGAAACGGAAATGGAAATGAAAGCAAATTTATGGAAATAATATGACCGAAGGCCCGCTGCCCGACGGAGTGATTGCGCGTGTCCAGAATTCATTTGAATGTAAAAGGTAGTCGCGAGCCCGGTCCATTTATTTACCCCAATTTTGATTTATACACATAATTCAATATGACACGCTTACGTTTTGATGTTTTTATTGTGTTTGCATTTGCCCAAAACTGCGTAATTTATGTGCTTAAATGTGCAGAAAATGCTTTTTTAACCAACTGCACAGCAGAGCGAGGAAGGAAGGTGGAAGGTAGGGCTCCATGCGAAAGTTGCCCCAAGCGTGAAATGCTGCGGCTTTCACATTTCTGGGAAACAACGAACGGCGGCCACGTTTTTGACGAGGGACAAGCCTTGAGCTGAAGCCTGGGCTTGATTTCGGCTTCGAGTTTGGGTTCCAGCTTGGGTCCCTTCTTCGCTGCCTTCCCGGGGCACATAATATACTTAAAATACTAATTGACAAAGGTGAAAGGACACATTCGCCAGAGTTCTCCTGATAAACTCGCTGGACTGGCACTTTATTTAATGCGAATCTATTTCCTTTGTTTATGCCTTCCTTTAACATTTTCGGTCCTCTCAATTGACTGCGAGCGGCGCGGCGCCTGAAAGGACCATTCTTTTCATATACAAGTACACGCCATACCATACCATTTTTTCATTTTGGGCTTTTGTTCGTAAATATTTCATTTCTTTAAACTGCTTTTATTTCTCGTATAATAAATTTATGGCCACCTTACCTGCTCGTTTTCTCTTTTGTAGCAAACACACGTGCACAGCGAAAAATAGTACGTAATTGCATATAAATATGATCATATATTTTACGTAAATTCACTTTTAAAAGGTATTTAGAGAGAGTGTAATGGTTTTATTTTTATGTACTGAAATATAAGAGATTCTCCCATATAAGTATATTAATTGTTAAAGTATAAATTTTATTCAGGGATAGTTATTCAGGGATGGCACATCCTTTTCCTTCTTTAAAAACAAACAAATTGTTTTATTTTTTTTATTTTATATTATGTTAGAATTATTTATAGACTTACAGTACTAGTTCACGTCAATAAACTTTAAAATGATATAAAGACACATAAAAAAGGAAAAATAAAATTCCCAAGTACGAATTAAGCAGCAATTGCAAAAGGTTGTTTTTGGTTCAGTCAGCTAAATTAATACTGGCTAAAGGTGGCAAATGATACGAAATATAAATAAGAAAATATATATTTTTAAGGATTTTTAGGTACACGCATTGAATATAATTTAAATACATCTCCTCCGCCCCCATTCTCTCAGTGCATTTATGAGCGAGTGTGCGTTGGCATGGGCACCATAAGTGGGAGTGGCAGCCATATATCATACAAGGCATCATCATATAGTTCATTGAACCCCTGGTCATAAAGCAACTCAAAAATCTTCAGCAGCTTTAAGTGTCTTACAGTGTCTACCGTTAATCTTCGCCCCCACTCTCACACACATACATACACTCGTACAGGGAGAAAGTGAGCAATACACGCACACAAACACAGACTTTCAGAGACAGTGTCGTTTATAATGTCTTCATTTATGGCACAAAATGTGGCACATTTTTTTGTGCTCAGTTACGCACCGACACCGACACCGAGACCCGAAAAGGACACGGCGAGCCCTCTATCTCGGCGGCAGGAGAATTACAGTGAGTGCCAAAAGTCGCCTCACAACTTCTCTGCTCATCGAGCGGAAAATAATATCGTGCTATAAATTTCGCTCAGTTTTTCCACCGTCTCCAGCCCCGATTTTCCCCCTGGCGAGCTTAATTTTTGCTGGTCGCTGGATTTTTCCCTCACCGTTTGCCGTTCCGACTGCCGACTGATGAAAGTTTAACGACCAAAGTTGACACGCTGCGGCGATTATTTAGAAAGTTAATGACTTATAACATACCCCGAAAAAGTCACAGGAAATGAACAAAAAGAGAGAGAGAGAGAGAGGCAGAAGGAGGCGGCAGAGAAAGCTGGAGCAAGATTCATTGATTTACTGACCAGTCTGAGAGTTGGTTTTAGTTGATTGGACTTTATTGAAAAATGAGTCGCCATTTCTTAAGCTCTTGAACGGAATCAGCGAAAAAACACGATAAATGGAAGGTTAACTAGGGTGGCCCCCGCCTTCATCTTTAGATGGAATGTAAATTTACCAGAATTCGAGTGGCCGCCAATTTGTTTTCCTGTCAGTAAGGTGACCAGGGCTTAAGGGCCCTTTAATCAAATTTAAAAAAAACAAGCTTTTTAAATTCAGAATTTATATAAATCCAAAAGAAAGAATGAATTTGTAGATATTTAATTAATTTCTAGCTGGGATAGTTAGGATAGAAAGCCCTAAAACACAATCAATAAATCACCTGGCATGTAATTCTCCTCTCGGCTGTCAGGAAAGCCTTTCCAAAACTTTTGCCTTAATCGAAATCGGCTCAGGCAAAACAATTTCCACACTATCCGTCCATAAGTCGTGCTGGAATTCGCGCCGTCTTTCGCCCCGATAACCCCAGAAGTTCTCGGCGCTTATTTATAGTTGGTTTTCATTTCTTTTGGCGGCTGCAACTTCCACCTGCTGGGCGGCAGGTCCTGGCAACTCCTTGCTGTCTGGCAGCCGCATAAATTGTATAATGTAATTTTCCAGCAACTGACAGAGTCAGCCCGGCTCAGCCCACAAATCCACAAAACTGTCAGGACGATGAGGACTGTCTGCCTATGCCAAATATATCTGTGCATATATCTCCGCACATATCGGTGTATACATATATACGTATATCGGGAAGCCGCCGACCAACTTATGCAACAATTTTGGAGCGGAAATTGCTTTAGCACCTGCCTCCTCTCGTCGGCCCCAGAAAGGTGCGCGTTTGTGGGGTATATGTGTGACACCACAGCATATATATATGTATATATATGTATGTCTCTGTATGACGGTGAGGGCGTCTGGATCTGGGCTTGGATGTGGGCTTGGATTTGGGTTGCGCCTGGCTTCGGCACGTTCGCCTTTTTGGCACATACTTCAATAGCAAGTTGGATTCCATTCGATTCGGGGCGCTCGTCTCGTCGTCACTCGTTTAGCTTGGCAACTTTTTTGGCTCACACTTTGACAGTTTGTCTGCCTGGCTGAATCGGAGTTGGCCCGACCCGGCTCGGGAATGAGCCCTAACCCCAAAAACGTCGGCGCCCCGGGTTTTACTGATTTCGAAATTCGTCTGCCACCGAATTCGACTCCCACCTTAGTTTTGTGTGTGTGTGTGTGTGGATCTGGCAAAGTTATTTCTATAACTTGGTCCTTTTGTTCGGGTCTGAAGTGTAATTTGAATTTAAGATTTGCTGTGGTAGCCGAAAGGTGCCAGGAACTCTCTGCAACCCACCCCCGAAACCCGTGTGGCCGCTGTGGTTCTTCCACCCCGAAACCCTCTCTTCAATAATTAATTTAACTGAAACATATTTGTGGAATGGGAATGCTCTGGAGCAGAGCATCATCAGAGATTCATAGTTTTAACTTTAAATTAAGATGCGGATTTCGGTGAGGGGCGGTTGGCCATAACAAAGGCCCAGAGGTCAGTTGTTTATACTGGTGGAATCGGGCGCGTGTTAATTTGCCAAGTTTTGCAGCACCAGAAAGATGATGGGCGATGATGACGGGCAGACGGCCGAGCAGGGCAGCATCTGTGCCAGATGGGCCGTAATTGGATGCCGGGCGGGCCCTGATTTCTTGAGGTGAGCGAAGAGCAACTTGATGTGCGAATTGCGGCCAAGTCTCTGGCTCCGGGCCGGTTGTTCGAAGCCTTCTGTGGCTTTGGCCATGTTTGCCCCCAGTTATCAACTGGGATCAACTCACTGGCTTGTCTAATGTGTCTGGCTTAATTGTTTGGAGTTGGGTTCCGGCTAGGGCGGGGGCTGCATTTGATTTGTAGTTGAATTAACAAGGGCTGACAGCCCTCGGGGGCTCGGAGCAAAAATGGGGAAGTTGGCGAACCAAATATGAAAAGTTTGGTTAGCCACTGAAGATGTTACAAAATGCAGACGTCAGTCAAGTAAAAAACCCTGCCTAGACAACGCGTCGTATGCGTAACTTGTTGCAGCTTAATTCTCTCGTGACATATGCATACAGGATGTCGAGGATGTCGGCGTGAAAGTTATTATCGTATTAGCTGCAGATCCTAGTCGCTGTCGCCAGCAATATCCCGGATATTTAATCTTCGCAGGAATTCCCTGAACCCAAATTACCCAGCACTTCCTTTCACTTAGACATTCGGAAAGCACTCGAAGCCAGGGGGTCTGGGAACTGGGCTAAATTGATACATTAACTACCTTGATCCGACTATTATCTCCGCTCCCCCCTGCTGGAAACTATTCTCAAAATGTTGAGAATGTTCGCCATGTAAATGTAAATCACTTCCTCTCGACTCGGTGTGCTCCGTACTCCGCTCCTGGCATCCAAAGTGGTTGCATCCCAGTGGCAACTGCGACTGCCAACATGGTGATAAATCATCAACTGCTTAAGCGTTGTCTGCCCGCCTTCCAGGCTCCTTCGGTTCACCTGCCTGCTGCCTGTGGAGCCTGTGGCCCGCTGCTGCAGCTCACGTTCCAGCGCTTTAAGGCATTTAGCTGGATGACATATTTTAAATGCCCTGCTAGCCCAAACAACACAAATCAAAAGGAGCAGAGCCAGTGGCAGCAGGGGCCGCAGGACCAAGAGCAGGAGCTGCAACTGCGTCTCGCCTGTGTTTGCGCATAGATCATAATCATTCATAATCAGCGTGCACATAAATAACAAATTAAAAGCGCTTCACTAATTTTAAATATGCTCGAACATAATCAGCTTACAGTGAGCCACAGCCAGCGACAAGGACGAGGATGAGCAGGATCATAGGGCTGGGAGCGGGGCTGGGAGGACAACGTTGATGATGCTTTCGCCACTGTTGATGATGCCGCTGCTCCTGCTCCTGCTGCCAGTCAAGATAGCAATGACAACCTAACGAGCTGCCTTTCGCCTCGTGTGTGTTGTGTGTGTTTGTCTATGTCTGTAACTGTGTGTGTGTGTCTGTGTCTGCGCGTGTCTGTGCTTACGGGTGTGTGTGTGTGTATCGGTGGGAGAGAAATTTAGATGCTCTTAAAAAAAGGATATTATGCATGACTATTAAAGTTTGGCCACTCGGATAAAAATGCATCCAAATTAAGTGTGGTTCTTGTAAATTTGGCTACGGTAATTGTCTGTTTTAAATTAAATTAAAACAAATTTTTACGTCTCTTAAACAATAAAATACTAAATAATTAAATATGTAATAAGTTGGACTTGCATTCATAATAATAAAGGTTTTATAGCTATTCTGATGAGGTTAAGGAGAAAAAAATTACAATAAATTGTCTAAATACAAATATAATTGTAGCAAATATCTAAGAAATATCTATATTTTCTACAAATTTATTAATAAGCTTATAAAAAGTATACAATTTATAGAAATCATAATTGAACAAAGAAGATGAAAAATATACCCAGTAATTCCCTACACATTTATCATTTTTACCATGGAACATTATTCAGAGCATTCACTGTTCGTTGGGTCTGTGCCAGCGGGCTCCTTAAAGATTTCTATTTTTTCTTATTCGCTCATTTTTTTCGACTGGCTTTTACTTCATTTAAAACGCATTTATAACGCAGGGCGGCGAAAAAAGAAACTCATCAGCCGGCACACACATACACTCTGATACACCGCTAATGCAGAGCCCATATATGTATACAAATTTTCTTTTTAGCTTTTCATGTTTGTGCTTAGGTACTTTGGGTCCGCCCAGAAAAGCCCTCACCTCGCCGCCCTCGTCGCCCTCGCCGCCCTTGCGGCGTCTGCTTCACTTACTTTGGCCCATACAATTTTTCTTACGATTTTCTTTCATTTTTTGTGCTGCTTTCTCACGTTTTTTCGTGGCTGCTCACGTTGCTAACGTTTTCTCCTCTCCCTTCTGGCAGATTGTGCGACCGGTGAACGCGTTCCTCATTGTTGATGTACAAAATGATTTTATAAGTGGTTCCTTGGATATAAGTAATTGCAGTGCACAGCAGCAAGGACACGAGGTGAGTGCCGGAGTCACAAATGGCAGGGGTGCCAATGGAATGGGGGAGCAGAGTGGGTGTGGCTGAGTCAGTGCTGCCAGCAAGCTTTCTATTTAAAGTTACCAGGAATAGGATGCAAAATTAGACAAGATTTGATTAAAAAACATTCATTAAATTAAAAATAAATTATGTTTATTATTTTAACCTTAGAGTTAAGCATTTGCTATTCAAAATTTGGTAGAAAATCAAAAGTCAAAAAAAGCGCAAGATCTCAAGGGTGTTTTTCTATTTTAATGCAAAGTCCGCTTAAAAAATCGTCAAGTCGACATCACTGTTGTTGGCAGTGGAGTGGAGTTCTGGCAGCAACCTGGCCAGCAGCTTAGCCCCGACAGGTGCGGTAAGCGGCGACGACGGAAGGACATAAAAAAATAAAAACGTAACAAGAAATGAAAATGAAGGGCCCGAACTCGGCTCGGGCTCGAGCTCCGGGTCGTGCCTGCAAAGCCATTGCCGCTCCAGATGAGATGAGGATAAGCCGGTCCAGGGGGATGCTCTGGATGACAGACCTCAATACCAGATCCTGCGGTGGCAGAGGCATGATAACGAGACGGCGGGGCAGAGGGCGTCGCGAGAGTGCAGGGGCGGAAGCGGATATGCTTTACTTAAGTCGCATCCGCGCTGCGACACACGCCGGAAGTCGTCGAGATCTCTCGCTCCCTCTCACTGCCGCTGCCGCATTTCCATTTCCATCTGGCAACTGACATCGTCTGTGGCTGGTACATGAAAATTTGTCAAAATTAATAACACGCACTTCCGTCTCGTCGCATTACGGACTCGGCACTCGAGTTGAGTTTGTGGGGGGGAAAGTGCCACCTTGGCAGCGTCTCATCCCAGGCCCCGTTCTCTCTTCCGTTTCCTTAGATACTGGAGCCCATCAACAAGCTGCTGGATACGGTGGACTTTGATGCCGTCTTCTACTCATTGGACTGGCATCCCAGCGATCATGTTTCATTTATTGATAATGTCAAAATGCGAGCCATGGACGAGTCGTCTGCGGTAAGACAGCCACAGTAATTGCACCGGAAGTGCCGGACACTTAACAAGTTTCCCCTCCTATCTTCAGTTGGATGCGGACTCCGCCCAGGTCTTTGACACGGTCATCTTCGCCGGACCGCCGCCGATGAAGCAGCGCCTGTGGCCCCGTCACTGTGTGCAGGACTCCTGGGGAGCCGAGCTGCACAAGGACCTCAAGGTGGTGGACCACGGCATCAAGGTGTACAAGGGCACCAATCCGGAGGTGGACTCGTACTCGGTGTTCTGGGACAACAAGAAGCTCTCGGACACCACGCTGAACGCCCAGCTGAAGATGAAGGGAGCCACGGACATATACGTGTGCGGACTGGCCTACGATGTGTGCGTTGGCGCCACGGCCGTGGACGCCCTGTCCGCCGGATACCGGACCATTCTCATCGACGACTGCTGCCGGGGCACGGATGTACACGACATTGAGCACACCAAGGAGAAGGTGAACACCAGCGACGGCGTTATCGTCCACACTAACGAGGTGAGATTTTAATGGGGCAAGATAGCGCGGGTTTTTCTTTAAAAAATAAAGTGAATGGAGGTCCGGCCGCCCGGTTTCTGTTCTCAGTTGAACACAGAAAAAAAATCCAACCGTTAAAGGGGCCTTAACGAACAATTACTTGAATTTTCTATGGATATTAAGCTGACATAAAATTTATAGAAAAATTCACATTGAAAAGGCTCAAATTTACATTTTAATAAGAAATACTATTTGTACAAATGATAACAGTAAGAGTAGCAAGAGAACGCCGTAAATATTAAAGACAAGTGTCAAATGTGAATTTTTTAACGCAAAAACTGTGAGCCATTAATGATTGAGATTGTATTACTTTTATCCTTTTGCTGACTCATATTTTGTATTGTCCCTCTTCCCTAGGTCAAGGCCATGGCTGAGGGTCGAGATCGACGCCCCGAACTGGGCTACAAGCTGGCCATGGAGCTGAAGAGTCCCGACTCGGTTCTTTCGCAACGCAACGGATTCCGACCCACATACTAAGACCGCAAAACCAACATCACGCTAGGCTTCTGTTCATGGATTCAAAAAAGGAAAAAAAAACTAAAAAAAGACAAAGAGCTTTTATGTAGTTAACGGTTAGAGCGTTTCGATTAGACTAGTTTAGAACACCTGTGAAGTGCCTAGGTAGCTGGCTAGCTTTTGCTAAAGACATTCTAGAATTGGTAAACTCTTTTTTAAGCCTGTTATCCATGTGGATTTTACATGACATCACAGTACTAACCATCTTGCCGTCGGAGATAATAAGGTTACTCAGATGACGTTTAAGTATTACTGAGCTCTCTATACCCCCAGCACCCTCAAATACAATTCCAAGAGCAAAAGAGTACTAAAGGTTCTTAATGTTGTGCGCTGCACCTGTTTTAATTAAATTGATATTATATATTATACAAACATCAAAAATATACGTAGAGAACATTATTTATTTTGAAACAACAAATATATAACAACTGCTTTAGTGCAAAAATATTGTATGTACTTACCCAACGTTGGAATGGAAATAAACGAATGGATTTGTGAAAGAAAAATGAACGATGCAGAGGGTTTTTTAATGGAGGATATGATAAATATATCCTACTGATATTCTGGAAAATAAATAATCGTAGAGCGGACCCCAGGCTTGTTATATTCTCTTTTCTTTATCCAAAACACACTGAATATTTAACAAGATTGACACGTCCTCGTCCCATTGATGTCTCGACTCGATATCACGACAGCTATCGGAATACATCTCACTTGTATCCACTTTGTGTACTCTCTGACGGATGAATACATGTATGCGTGTTCTTTTTAAGCGAATTGCCAGTTGAAAGGCAAAAACTTCAAAACAAACCTTATAAATGTCCTGGACGAAAGTGTGGCACAGACTGTTAAACGTTCTTTTTTCCGAACCACTTTTTCTGGATGTGTTTTGCAGAGTTTTCCAGCTCCAGTCCAGAGGAGCGGCACGAGGAAAATAGAAATAACAATCCGTGCAGCGTTTAAAGAAACTTTTCTGTTTTATGTGTCTGTGTGTTTTTTTCTCGACTCCTCTGTCAGAGGTTTTTGTTTTTGACCAATTTTTGGTATTTTTGTTAAAGGGAAGAGAAAGTTGCCGGCTGTTACTTTCCTGCCAGGCGACTAAAACCAACTTTAAATTTATTAACACCCAGCTACTAAGCAAGGGCCGGGTGGGCGTGGCCGCATTGTGCCGAGTGTAAAGTGCAAACTTTTTATTTTTCACATTTCAGCATATTTTTCCATTTGCCAAATGGGCAGGCGGCAGCTTCTGTGCGAGAGTCCGAGCCGAGCCGAGCCTGGCCAAGTTTTATGGTAAGCACTCCCCCTAGCAGGATCCCAGAATGCCAGAGGGTCCCGGAATCCACCGGCCCGTGTGGTTTTCCCCCGGCTGAGGACTGGCTTTTGGTCTTTTATTCGGATCGGGAACAGAGCCTCAAATCGTTTACCTTTTGTGGCGTCGTCTGCCATAGACAATGAACTTTAGCTCCGGCTCTAGTTCGCCGTTCCAGCCAGCGACTACTCGGAGGTGCACATGAAAAATTCTTTTAATTTTTAGTGTGCATTTAATTTTAGTTAATAAATAAATATATTAAATAATGTAAGGAAATATTAAGTACTTATCAAGTCTCCTAAAATATGCTAAATGGACTCTGCCTCGACTGTTATAGATTTTATACCCTTGTAGGGGCTTTATAATTATGATCACAAGCTCGCATCAGATCAAATTATTTTCTTCGAATTCCTCTGCGAAGTTATATACTTTTTTCAGCAGTGCACCAAACTTTTGTTGTCATGGCGTCGGCCGAGCTGTTGTTGCTGGGCCTGGCGATGTGGTGGTGTCGGCGGCGGCGGCGGCGGCGGCATCTCCTGCGGTCATGCCACTGAAATCCACACGCTGCCAGCTGTCAGCGGCACTGGAGAATGTTCCACTCACACACACACACACACACGCGTGCGAGGAGGACGAATGGAAAAAAAGGAGGAATCGCTGATGAAAATTGCTTGCAAGTGGTTTCTGTTTCTGTCCTGGCTCTGACTCTGCCAGCCCTTTCGCCATGTAATGGTCTCTCGTTTTGCTTGTAAAACTTTTGGATTATTGTCAGGCGCGCACATGGGCATACACACACTCATACACTCATACGTGGGCTGGCTATTTGCCAAGAGGCCTGGACTTGGACACGGCATAAGGACCACGGAATAGGGACCACGGACAACGAGCTACGGACTGAGGACTGGAGACTAAGGACTAAGGACTGTGGAATACGGAATACGGACATGAGCGCTCCGTTCGCGTTTTGCTCTTAACAGCAAATTCTCGCATATTTTTCGCCACCGCCACAGTTCTCTTGCACTCTCACTCTATATCCATATATCTATCTATCTGGCGCTGCTGCTGCTGCTGCGTAGGCGTCGCCATTTTGTCCATGACCTGGAACTGCAAATTCCGCCTCCGTCTGTGTGTTTAACTGTGTGTGTGGGCGCCGAATGCAGATGAATCCAGGATGCCGGAAAGCCAGGATGCCGGAGAATCTCCAGCTGCTGTCTGCAGACGACTGCCTGACTTGTAGCTTGTACTCGGGCGCTAAGCTTATTGTTAGTTGGCAAAGGCGGGAGTGTGTACATCCACGTGGCAGCTGAGCCACCATGTTACTCTTAGGATCCTAATCGGAAGGCAAACGGATGGCGTCTCAAGGAAGCCGGCCAAGGTCTTTTAAAATAAGGTGTGATTTTGAGTGCTTTAGCAAGGAGTTTAATAATATAAGCCCTTGAAATCGGACTAAGGATTTTTGTAATAATATATGGAGAAGAAAACAATATTTTATATTTTCACCAAAGAACTTTATAACATTATTGAATTGAGTAATAAATATAATTTGAAAAAATTTGTTTATCTAGGGAATAACTCGAATATCGTATCAAGTTCTTTATTTTTTATTTCGTAAGACCCAGCTTTGTTTGCCTAAATGGTTAAGGATATTAATAAGACTACTCAACATATTTATTACATTTAGCATTTTGTTTCCATTTATCATTTAAAATTGAAACGAATAAAGTCAGTTTCGGGGTAATTTGTATCATATGTACAAAATGTATAGCCTGTTTAATGGCTTACTTTAGCACTAATTAGCCCCTCGCTGGAGGGATTTTTAGCACCGAAACTAACAACTAAATCTGTCATCAAAATAATCTAAATTAAAGCATTGTTTGCCTGTCTCCCCGGAAAACCAGCTCCCAGTATCTCGACAGCAGCTTATAACAGCCAAACTGGCGGACAAAACAACTAATACGAATACAACACCTAAAACATTTAACCGGGCTTAAATGGCAGGACGGTCGTTGACCGTTTTTCCAGGGCGGGGACGGGGGCGAGACCGGCAAATTAGTTTTTCACTCGCTGTGCTGTCTGCGAGAGCCTTATTGAAATCATAATTTATTTATTAGCGGCAGTGGCAGTGGCAGCAGCAGCCAAGAGAGCCGAGGGCAGCAGGCAGGGGAAGGGGAATAAACTGAAAATGTCAAACCAATTTGCTGCGGAAAATTTCGGTCGCTGATTAGATTGGATGCCATGGCCAAAAGTTTTAATTATGAATATGAAAAATTTCGTGCACTCCTGGCTGGCGAAGCGAGGTGTAATTAAATTTTTGCACAGGTAAACGAAGCGAAGCGGGCGAGATGATCTTGAGAGGTCCTTGTTGTTTTTTGGCTTCCATAACTGATTTAGCGACAAATATGCTGGAGCTGGTACTGGAGCTGGAGCTGTATCTGGGAAGTTGGATCTAAGAAGTTGAATCCGAAGCTGCAGCCGGGTGTTGGGCGGCAAACTTTGCGTGGTTGCACGGGTCGTATACGCAATGTTTTTGCCCTTTTGTGTTCGCAGAGGAGGAGCAGACAGGAAGTGGTTTGCTGTCGCACTGAAATGTTAATTTTAATGCAGTCAAATGAGTTTGCCATGCTGGCTGCGTGAAAGTTTCGGGCTCCTCACAGTTTTGTGCATTTGTGCAGGATGTGATTATGAGGTTTTCATATTAGAAATATGTGTGTCACTCCGCTCGGCCCCTTTCTTCGGGCGTCTGTGTGTGTGTGGCAATAAAATGCTTTACTGATTTGCAAAGTTTTGTCATTAAGCACACTTGGTGCTGCCGCCATCACTTTGGCCTGATTACAGTTTAGAATTTCACAAATATTTGGCTGAGAACGTTTCATCTTTCCATCCGTCGTCGGTCTCTATCTTCGTCTGTGTCTGCTGGCTTATTTATTTATTTATTTGCTTGCTTGCTTGTTGGTTTACTTGATTATTTGCCATTTCCCATGCATGACAGCGTGCTAAAATTTGTCGACAGTTTTATTGGAGAGCTCGTGCATGTACTCGGCAAACACTGGCAGCCACTGCTAATGTTTTGATAGTGGCACTTGAATCGATTAGATGAAAAATGAAAATGATTTAATTGTTTGGCAGCCGCTTCGATAATTAACAAAGTGAACGCAGTGATGGGGAAAACTTGCAGGAGTGATGGCTAATGAATCTTCCAAATTGATTCGGCATTATCGGAGTCCTTGCCTTTAGCTCCTGGCAACTCCCATTAAAAATAAACTTAAATACCGAAAAATGTGCGTGCTTCTTTGGCAATCAGCCATTACTCGTCTTGTGCTGGGGGATAAAAAAAATATAGCCATGCTGGTCGGCCATAAATAGACCTTGCAAATCGGCCCCTTGGGGCACATGCGTCGTATACGTGATATTTTTTAATTACATTCAAAACGCTTTGTGAGTTCTGCGTGCGGAAAATTCGCTTTTAATTGCCCCAGCAACAAAGGCCAGCCAGCCAGCCACTCCTGCCCCACAGGCTCTGCCGAAAATTCAATTCGAAAGTGTCCCTGAGCGAAGCCAATGGAAACTAGGAACTCCTTGCTTTCCCACAGCACAGATGGAAATATACTTTGGGAAACTGAAAATGAAAATTTAATTAATGCCGCCACTAAAAAGCAGAAAAACCAGACATCGCTGGGGAGGAGCGGAGGAGAGAATTCTAAACTAATATGGAAAATATTTTGTATTTGCAGCAAAACTTTTCCACCGGCTGCGGCCAGTTGTAGCGGATGTGGGACAGTGACAGGGAGAGCATGAGAAGGAGATAGTGAGAAAGTCGGAAGGAGAGAGTGTCTGGGGGATTAAGCACATGTATGAGATTTGAGAATGAAGAGCTTAAGTGTAGCTATGGAGACATAAGAAAGAAATTTTAAAGTCAACTGCACGGAGCGAAATCTTGAAAATCTGAATAAAGTGAAAAAAGATGCAACTAAAAAGTTTAGAATGGCCTTTTAGATTATTTTTAACACAATTTTCTATTTAAATGTTACTAAAAATAATAAGATTTGCATTTAAAAAGGTACTATGTGTATTTAACATTATTTTTAATTCGACATTAACAAAAGTGCAATGTGATCTCTGCGACTCCAAAGCCCAAAGCTATGTAAATAGTTTTGTAGTTTAATAATTTAATCATTTATATTTTATTTTATTTATTTATTTTATTTTTATTTTATTTAATTTACTGTGTACACCAACCATAAAGCCGACTCTTACAAGCAACAAATTGCAATGAAATTCGATTAGAATCCAATTGCAGAAGGATTTGGCCGTAGTTTTCAATTAAATTCAGAGCCAAGTCGAAATTTGCGGGTTTAAAGTGCAAATGAACTGAAATTAGCGCCTGGAATCAAGAGGAGCGGCGGGAGACAAATGAAAAGGCATTTAAAATGTCAACACGACCGCAACATCGTGTGCGAAATGGTCAGAAAAGGTGTGTATCTGTGTGCACGGATAACTATGGATGTATGGGAGGGAGTGTATGTGTGTGTGTGGATTCTCCTACAGCAACAACGATTTTTGCGGTTGCACAAAAGTAAACCAAAAGTGACACAGAGTCAAAGGTGAGGGCCAAACGAGTTTTGGGGTTCGGGTCCGCAACGCTTAAATGCTTGACCACGAAAAGGCCATTAGAAAATGGCCGCATGCGACCGCCTGTGTGTGAGTGTGTGTGTGTGTTTGTAGGGGCCGGGGGCCAAAAGCCATCTCCGGGTGACAGTTGGAAATTAGGCAAAGCCAACCCGAGAAAGGCAAAAAAAATAATCAAAAAACTAAAGCCACAAAACGTTTGCCAACACGTGTAGAGTTCTGCAAGTTTTTCTACCAAGGATGAGCCCCCAACGTATGTGGCTGTGTGTAAGTGCTGAGGATGGACAACTTGTCAAAGGGACGAAGGACCCCCTAGTCACCTGAGCTTGTTAAACTTTAATAGAAAAACTTTCATATTTTTTCAAAAATGTTTCCCACTTTCGGGTGAGTGGATAAACTACCTCCTGGGTCACTAGAAGAAAATATTTAAAAGTACTTTAATATTATTGAATTAATATATTTTTAACTATCCTTAAAATTTAGTACTCAAGTGGCATATATACTTGTAATTATTATTTTTAATTCCTTTGCTAGTTTTGTGCCATAGTCTAGCTAACATATCTATGAATATTGTGTTAATTAATTAAACGAAACACATTTATATATTCAGCTTCACTAATTTATACAATACTTAGATAATTTAAAAACTTAAAAAGCATTTTCTATATTAATCACTATTTTACTTCGTATTTAGAATGACTTGACAACGATTTCTCCTTAGAATTACAACTATATTTCTAAACAAGTCCCTTAATTTAGGTCGTAAATATTCCATGGTATATTTATCACTCGCTTTTTGAGTAGGGAAATTTTTATTTGTTACTAGCTCATCCTCTGAGTGCTCTGGATCCACTGGCAGGCAAATTAAAGCAGCCAGCTGAAATGCAAACTCAGGGATCCAACCTAGTCACGCTCTGATTCCCATCTCTAACAACAATGCCCGAAACACCTGAATTTCTGCGGATGTATTCGAAGGTATAATCCTTGCCGCATTGCCGTTGAATGTGTAATAAAGCACATGACTTTGGTCTTTTATGGCCCGGCCGTGTTAAATTTGCTCGCAGCTCACCTTGAATCCGCGGAACAATGACCAAGGCACACGGCACTCCGATGACTCTCCGTTGATTCTCCTCTGATTCTCCTCTGATTCTCCGCTGATGTGGAAGTGGTGGCGGCGGGACAACAATGTGCAACAATTAAATGTCAAAGAGAAGCTTTTGATGGACGCTTAAAATCACTGCATCTGTCAGCTGACACACTAGAGCTGGAGCTTCGTTTTGTGGCCGTCCCAGGAACAGAAGCAATCTGGGCAGGGGTGGGAAAATACAAGTCACGGAACGGTCACACAAGCCACGGCACACACACAGGCCACACATATGCCGGAGCAGGTGCTCATAGCGTTTAAAATGTACACCCATAAACAAAAGTGCAAACAAAGCCATAAACAAGAGGAGCGACCAGGGGGGAAGGACCTCCGAGCAGGTGCTCCGTCAGAGGAACAGCAGGAGCTGGGGCTAAACTTTCACCCCATCCATGTGGCAGGGACCATGTCCTTTGCCGGGACGCGCCGATGTCGTTTGTTAGTTTTACCTGCCAGCCTGCCTTGGACACTGATTGAAGGCATGGCCAAAACTAATTTCAGCTCAAGTTGGTTTTATAAAGAACATTTTGGAGTGCCTTTCAGGATTTAATCAGGCATAATTAATATGTATTTTAGCTACTAGAAACCCGCTTTCGAATTTCCACCTAGTTATATATTTCGAGTCATTGAATCTCTTATTTTTGGCCACTGTTCTCGTAAACATGGCTGGCACCCAGCGAACGACATTGAATGTCTGGGTGACAGCGGCCCCCATCGACCCCTTTCAACCCCCCCTCCACTACGCTCCACTACGTCCTTCCGGTCGCTGCCTGCCATCCTGCCCGGCTCCCAGTTTGTTAGCTTTGCTTTGTGAGAGGGGGCTTCTGTTGCCGGTTCGCGGCGTCCCAGCATCCATGGCTTTCATGGGAGTCGGAGGGTGCTCCAGGAGCAGGAGCAGGAGCAGGAGCAGAAGCAGAAGCTGGAGCTAGAGCCGAAGCTGGAGCGGACCAAGGCAAAGGGCCTGTCAGCGTTTTCTGTGCTGCGCTTTGTTTTTAATACATGTACGTGGTGGCATCGTTTATTATTATTTTTTGTGCTGCCATCGGAGAGGCACCGAAGGACATCACTGCGTATACGTAATATCCACTGCATGCTGTCAGCGGCGGGGCGAGTGTGCGTATGTGTATAACCCATGGGTCCATGTCACGCACACATTAGAAGGTAAACACGCGTTTCGCCACACGATGCATAAACATTTGGACATTCCATTCGCCCAGCTATTTCCCAGGACCAGGACCAGGACCAGGACCGACCTGCGTGTGCGGCATCGTTGGGTTACGAACTAAATTAAATTTTTACATCAACATTTGCGCTTCATTAGAGGCGGGAGAATGGCAGCGAAGGGACGGATGCCAATGGCACGATGGCTGTGTGGGACAATGCCAAGTGTTGCTCGTCGAGTGCCCGGTGGGAATGGATTGGGCTAAGCAGTCCCAGGCCCAGACAAATGAGTTGCGAGTGTTATTGGTGGGGAAAATGGCAAAGCAAACTCACTAAATTAGCCCAGGGCCTTCCGGCAGAGGGGTGGATCCTGGTTGGCGGTCGGGGGATGAAAGGATGCTGGCCAGACAGAATGTTAAACTTATCGCAGGCATAACGATTCAATTGATGGACTGGTGGAATTGATAGTCAGCCGGATAATTGGATAGAGTGCGATGTGAGTGGAGGCACTGACTAACGCACTGACAGGAAAAATGTTGAGGGTTGAGTTCGATTTAAAAGGGTGATACGAATAAATAAGGGAAAGTATGGAAATAAAAACTTTTTTAAATTAAAAACCTTAATTTAATACATGCTCTTAGCACAAATTCCATTCCCCAATAGTGACTACAAAATTTTTAGACAAAACCGTCCAAGAATATGAATTTCCCTAGATTATTCCAAGGCTAAAAATTGAATGGCAGTTCAACGTAGTCCTCCTCGTCCTCCTCCAGGATGACCTTTTGCTGAATCTCCGGCATGCAGCACACCTTCCGCTTGTTGACGCACGTGGTGAGGACCCGGCTCTGGTATTGCTTGCCACAGTTCTCCACCTCCAGACACGTCCCGCCCTTCAGGAAGCAGCTGGCCAGATCTGCGGAGAGCTCGGGGATCAGCAGCGGCATCCAGGCCCTGGATCAGAATTCCCAACTTACGAGTCTGCTTCGGATGCATGATGGTGTAGTAGCCTCCGACTGCCAGACCGATGATGATGAGGACGAACAAAAAGATCAAACATGGCCACTGAGTTGTCTTCATTGTCAGGGGGACTGGGGGAAACCACAGTCTAAACTGAATATCGTTCGGCCACAATAGGTTTAAAAGCATGAAAGTGAAGGCTATCTCACTGCCTCTGAGAGCACTTGGAGCCGCCTCGAAAAGCCGTCTGCCGCCTGAGCATGCCGCTCCGCATGATGCCCGCTAAGTGAGTAAGTAAATTATTATGATAATGCGCTTTCGAGAGCGAAGTGCAGTCTATGGGCAATGTTAAATGGAAACTTCTTAATTAAAAACTTGCTGCATAAAAACCGGCAGCAGAAAATCGAGGGAAGCTGCACTGCGAAAATTGTTTTTCTTTTGCATTGAGCTAAGCTTTGTTCAGCTTTTTCTTTTATAAGCAACCTGCAGCTTTGTTTTTTGTATTTATTTTTAATGAAATCAAGAAAGTAATTACTTAATAAATTACTATGTAAAGACACAAACTTTTGCGAAATAAATTGGATTGAATGAATTTTATTGTGTTCGTTAATTTTGATTATTTTTAACAAGTATTATCTGCAATCTAACCTGGAGACAGGTTCGCTTGTTTAATGAATTGAAAATACCAGAATATTTATTAACAAAACGTTATACTTTTGCAATTTGAAAAAGTTACAAAAAACTTCCCTTCAAGTGTGTTATTTCCTTATTAAAAAAGCCTCGCATAACTCGTATTTAGATTGCAATAATCCCTAATTTTAATTTAAAGTGTAGAGGCGGGGAGAAGGATAGAGATGGGTCCTCGAGACACCTCCGTTGCCTGCAAATCAGTGTGAAGCAAAATAAACCGCTTAAGGACTTGCGACTTGGCAGCGCGTTGGAAATAACAAGGAAACTGCCCTCCAGCTGGAGTCTACCGCGTGTTGTTGTTGTTGGGCCTGCAGAAGAGGGTTGGCGGAAAAAAGGGAGCGGTAACCCCCGCAGGGTGGCGGATGTGGCGGGCGGATGTGCTTGGTCAGGCCTTTGGACCATTGGCCAGTTAGGGAGCCAGCCGAGACTACAGTGGGAAAAAAATTCAATTAAAAGCAACAGCACGTAACTGAAACTTTTCCTTTTCTCTCTCTCTCATTTTTGCAAGTTTTGTATCTTTTCACCGACACTCCCCCTCGGAAAGCGCGTGTGTGTGTGCTTTTATTCCTCCCCTGATTCGAGGGGTGCCGCTGCCGCTGCCCCAGGGCCTGCCGGAGCCACAGCACTTTGAGTTATAAGTTGGTGCCAGCTGTCAGTTCTCGCTGCCTTGAAAGTTGCATGCCGGCTCCTATTATATGCCACGTCCTCCGTTCCCCACGAAGTTGCAGCTGCAAAATTGAAGATATCGGTTTTGTGGCTGGTCAAAGGCATGTCAAATCAAATAGTGGAGCAAAGTGGCATAGAGTTACTCTAAGACAGTGGACCTTCTATGGGTCGAACCAGCTGCAGGTTGCATTAAACAATTATGGCTTATATTTGGACTTTTTAGCTTTCTTACCTTCCTTAGACTTCTATACCATTTCGAACAAGANAGAGTTACTCTAAGACAGTGGACCTTCTATGGGTCGAACCAGCTGCAGGTTGCATTAAACAATTATGGCTTATATTTGGACTTTGACTTGAATTTTCAGTTTTCTTACCTTTCTTAGACTTCTATACCATTTCGAACAAGAAATACGGCTTCCTGTTAATATTTACACAGGGATACAGAACCAAGTATTTTGTATAAATTAAATATTTAACTTGTTCCAAGAGAAAACACTTCATTAGAAAGTTGAAGATAATAATCAATTTAGAGCTCTCGAGATAGATCTTATTAATTAACTTTGAGTTACAGAAATTAGGCAATGGCCCGGCTTCACCCAATTGAAGTTGAACTGTATTTTAAAAAGCCAAGTTGAATGAAGTCTGATGGCCTGATACCTTTTGTGCTGCCCCATTGTGCTCGAACAAATGGCGTATTCGCCGGGCCAACTTCCTATTTAATCAAGTTATCCACTCGCTCCGGCGGCTCCCGAGCCCAGTCTTAAGTGTAGCCGCCTAATGCAGCCCGATTCGCACATTACGTATTCGCAGTGAGGCCTGCCCGAATGACGTCACCGGAATCAGGTCAAATAGGGAGTGGTGCAAGGGGGGGATCCGGAGGCTGGGCTGGGCTGGGCTGGGGCCGGGGCATACAAATTATGTTGGAGCAGCAAAAATGGCAACTCACTGTGGAATATTTTCGGCTGCTTTGCTCTCTCTCTCTCTAGAGCGCGCGCCTATCTCGCTCTGGCAAACTCACCTTGAGCTTGAGGTTCTTGGGTCCTTGCTGGGTCCTTTCTATGGGTGTGCTACTTAATGGCCATTCATTTGCCCACCAACAGCACCAACAGCAGCGACAGCGAACTGAAAACTGAACTGAAAACCCCCTGGAAAGTTCATTTTCGTTTTTGACATTTTTCAATTTTTGTTTGCCCTATTCTGCTGTTTTGTTGTGCTGTGCCGTGCTGTGTGTGTGTGTGTTTTGCGGGGGTAAATTAAATTCAGATTATGCGGCTGGCAGAGGCTCTTAACAAGATGAAATGAAATGAGATGAGATGAGAACGAATGGTGAGCCGAAAAGGAAAAGTGACTGGCATTTATTTTCCATATATTGATTGCTTTTTAATGGATATTTTGCTCCGCTCGCTGGCGGCATAAGGTGCCACTGTCCGAGGATATCCACGCCAGGCCATCCTTCCATCCTCCCACTTTCAGGGAGCATTAATTTTATTTACATAGTTAAATGGTTCAATTGTTTGGCTGTTGATTTAGTGCTGGAATTTCAGACAGTAAAATTAATTGTTTGATTTGTGGCGGCATCGCCCGTTTTCGTTTTCCCACTGTGCTAGGTTATTTTTCTGTTTTTTTTTGGCCCTGCCCGATGCCATCTATGTAGGTCACTTTTCCATTTCCACTCTCCTTGGTGGTGTCCCTAGTGATTTACAGTTTTATTTGCACAGTTTATAAATAAAACTGTCAAGTGAGAGACGCCGTTCACTGACGTTGGCAGCTGCTCATCTAATAGCATTTTCCCATGCCTGTTTAAAGTCCCCTCCCGAGCTCCCACCCCGCCGCAACCATTTGTTATGCTGCAGGGAATTCTCCTCCTGCTGGCTCCCTCCGATTTCCAGTCCAGTCCGTCAGTCACTAGTCTAGTCAATCAGTTGGAACGTCAATCAAGCAGCAGCTAAAGTTACTGGTCGGAGCCCGGCGCAGCAGGTAACTTAGTGGCTGACAGAAAAAGTAAAGTAAAGTAAAGTTAACTGCCAGACGAACGGCATTTCCTGTGAAGGCTAACGAAACTTTAATTTTATAAATTCTATAGAAATACTTTTCGCCAATTATCAGCTGCAATCTATCAACATGTAAACACATATAAAACAATTTGCAGTCAATATGTCACACTAGAGGAATGGGGTTTAGTGTCTGGGACTTCTTTAATAATTGCTTTCACTTATAATCTGAGTATATTTATTTGTTTTTCTAATAAATTAATTGATCTCGATCAATCTTCTAGTCAGGATAATCGATAATCGTAAGATCAAATTTATTTTACAATATGAATGTCGGCAAATACAAAATTTATGAACATAAACATAATCTTTTCAAAGGAAAAAACAATCTATTCAAGTGTAATACTAGGATATTTGGTTTATAACAGTAGTGACTCGTAAGTCAGCAAATTTCTCTGCCCAGCCTCTATGTAACTGTATTTTTTTGGCTAAATGGAGCCTCTTCTAAAGCTGAATAGCTATTTGTTTAGTCTAAGCTAATTTGTGAGCAAAATAACAAAAAATGTTAGATATTTTCTCATTAGTATATATTATTTTATTTCTTACTCACACAAGTCCAGTTCTAAAATGTTTCGTTATAACATTAGACTTTAAGTTAAACTCTTGAAACCCAGAAAATCCTTACTCACTATCAAAGTCCGTGCTAAAATCCCAAATCAGAACAGAACCGTTTCTTGCAGCATACCCTTTGGCCTGCAGGGTAAAGGACAATAACAAATCCATATACACACAGCCAGCTCAGGCGGCATAAAAAATTCACCACGCTTCGCTCTTTGGGCCACCAACTCTTTGCCTTTGCCATTTACTTGGCTGCTTTCTCTTTCGTCTAGGAGAGCGGCCCAGCCTCTCCTCTCTCACACTTTCCCTTCCCTTCGCAGACTCCGCATCCCCGTGGCTGCCACGCATAGACATGGCAACAAAAGTGGTAGCAACGGCAACGGCAATGGCAGCGGCTTTCATCTTTTTTTAGCACACGCGCCCGACTTGCCGCCTGATATGGCCAAAAGTTCGGCCGCATTCCAGTCGAGCTCCTGCCTCCGCTCTACCCCTCTACCCACGGTCGCCTGTCGCCTGTCGACTGTCAAATCAATTTGTCAGAAATCACTGACAGCTGCTTACAGCCAAAACACACATGGGTGGCCATCACAATCGTCATTCGCCTTCTGAAGAGTTGTCATGCCACGAGCGGCGAGAGCGGGCAAGCGAGTTAGAGCCCTATATTATATCTTCGATTTTCGACTCGGCGATACCCAATAATCACATTGCATTTGCAGGCTTTCCAACACTGGCAATATATTTTCATTTCAAAGACAGTATTTTATATGCACATTAACTTACTGCTATTTATGACAATAAAAACAGTCTTTTTGAATTTTGACTTTGAATAATATTTATAACTTTATATTCTTTGGTTTATTAAAACTTCGTGTTCCTGGCAGATTTTATGCACCATTTCTTGTTAATTTAAATGCAAATATTTTTCTTTAGCTGGAACTATTTAGCTGGAACTATTATTTTTATTAACAATTTATAGCTTTGTACATTCTAATTCAATTTGCACAGCATTTCAAACCTTCATCAAATTACTTATTTTGCTATCAAAGGCTTTCGGAGATGTAAAAAACTGTACCATTAAATCCGATGTCTGCGCCAATTTATTTTTCCAGCTAACCAAGTTAATATTTATATTTTGCAAACCCATAATTCAATAAACGTTGGACTAGTGGTGTCTGTATCGATTTCGTTGCTATTTTCCTTTAACTCAATTAAAATGCTAATTGATTTATAGGATGACTAGCTTCGTCGTTGCATCGTTGGATTTATTTATTAAACTAAACGATAGCCAAGTCAAACTTTGGCATGTTAAAATAAATATTAAGTCTTTTCACCATTAGGAGGGAAATTAAATGTTCCTAAAATTAACGTCAATTTTAGGATTTTGAAGAGCTAAGAAAAGAAAGGCAATTTAAATTTAATTTAATTTAATGTTTCAATCTGGCTAAAAAGCTAAAAATTGGCAAAAACATATATTTCTATAAATTTAAAAATCTAGCAAAATATAATGCACAGTGCCGGAAGGCCACGAATAATACGACAGCATATTATACCCCTCAGCTCGACGAGTACCGGGTAAGAATTTACAATAGTAAGGGACATGGTATAGCTTGAAAAAAATTGCCTAGGGTGTAAATTATTGCGCATATTTTCATTTCTCTTCAAATTGCTTTGCAGATTGCCAGCATTTGAAAATTGTCTATGGCATCCTCCGAACGCTTTTGACATTTACAACTCATTTTTTTTCTTGTTCTTGTTCTTGTGTTTTGCGCCGTAAACCGAAAAAAATGTCGACGCAAGAAAGTTTTCAAGTTCGACTCTGACAGACAGCGGCTTTTGTTTGCATGCCATAGGCACACACACACACACACACACAACACACTCAAATGCACCCAGCAGACGGTTGGGAGTTGTGCGCTGCGAGGCGTATACGTAATTTAACAGACAATGCCAAAGCGAAGACGAGAGACCGATGCGAAAGAAAGGCGCTTTACCAAACAAAACAACGGAAAAAAGGTGGATAAAAAACAAGGAAAGGTCTTTGACTGGGGCGGTCCGGGATGTGGATGGATGCCCTTGCTGTCGGAAGGGTTCAGGTAGTTTTAATAGGGGCTTTGCGATAGCTCCTAACGAAGGGAGAATTTTGCACATCACGAGGTAAGTCAATCAGATTATTGAAAGACTTTAAAAGGGATATATGAGTTTCTGAAGAACTTGGGATAAAACTATTTAAGTTGTATTTAAGATAGTTACAAGTAAAATTAAAATAGAAGAAAGGAATATAATCAAGTGTAATTTATTTATAACAATTTATTAAGTTATAAATATATTCCGCAAAATAAAAACGTTTATTTTCGTTACTAAAAAAGTAAAGGGAAAGTTTAAAAATATGCAATTTAAATGTCCTACGAATACACATGGAATGCAAACATATAACTTAGATTTTTAGGGACTTCCATAAAGTGGAATAAGGGCTGTCGGGGGCTGAAACAGGAACCGGAACAAATGGGGTTGATTATGGAAAGGACAGGCGAAGACATATAGATGCGGCCTCCATGGGCCAAGGAATACAAGATAAAAAAATGATTTCAACTCCTCTTTATTATATATCTATGAATGAGTCCGGAAAGCCTCTACAATTAAACAAGATTGAATGCTTACCTTAAATGCGAAAAACTTTCGAGGGCCCAGACCCAAAAGTTATGCCAAAGTATTTTATACAAATGGGAAAAATTACTTCGCAGGCTCAAGGGAATCCGAAGTTCGTTCATCAGCTTTCTGGGCATTGTTTCGGTTTGTTTTTCGATTTTCTGGGATGCTTTTTTTCGGGCACGCCAGTAGCAAAGGCAGCAGCAACAATCAGTAAGGAGAATCAGTAAGCAGCATGTTACTGCTGTTGCTTTTTATTTTTATTTATTTTTCGTTTGTAATCTCTACCCCTTTTTTGTGTCTGTCTCTCGGGGTGTGTGTGTGTGTGTGTGTGTGAAAGCCTGCTTTCTTTTTTCCCTTTGCTATTTGGCGTGTTTGACCAACTACAACATACAAGCTCATAAATAAGTAGGCAAAGGCCCATGGACCAGAGCCGTAAGGGCGGGAGCCGGGCTTGTGACTGGAAATGAAAAATGGATTTCTGTGTCAGTTGGTTGCCATAATTTCGGCTTTCCCTCCTTTTCCCGATCCGCTCCATTCACTGGCTCTGGCTGCTTTGACGCGCATTCATCATTTGGCATTCAGTTTGGTTTTGTTTTCGGCTTTCATGCTCTCGCAACGCTGCCCCCTTTCGGTTTGATTCCTTGCTATCTGCGTCCGTTTATTTAATTAATTATTTTAAAGATTCTCGTCCCTTTCCCTGGCATTTAATTAATTTATCAAAAGTGCAAATGAAAATTGTTTTGCCTGACGCTCCTTTTTTGTGCTGTCTTTTTTCCACCACGCTTCGGTCTCTGCCTTCTAGGGAACTGTCCCTTTTCGTTTATGCTTGTTTAATATTTTATTTTATTTTAAATAAAACAAACTTTAAATTAGCCCGAGAGCGCCGCTGATCCCGATCCGGATCCCCTTGTGCATAAGTGGGGTTAAGCTGTGTGGCCAAGGCCAAAGTTGGGGCAGAAAAAGTTTATTCAGGTTTTTTTCCTGCGCTACCTAACTCCGCTCCGGTTGTCCCTGCTAATGCTGATAGGTCTAATAACTCCCTGGGATGCTGTAATCCTTTGGGCTGTCTTGTTGGCGTCCTCGCTGGCTGTTGTTGTTGCTCTAATGGACACTGCGAGTCACGTAAATGAGCCCGATGATTATGAGACGATGGCGGTGGTGATGATGATGATGCTAATGCCTGCCCTGGCTACGTGTTAATTTCTGTGACAGCACGGCCAAAACTTTGGCACTCAGACCGCAGCCCAAGCCAAAGTAAGCCGGCCCATCGGGCGTATGCGTTATATTCAATGAACAGCTGTCTGCCAATTTCGGTTGCATTAAATATTAATTTGTGCAGCATTTTCGGCCAGTCAGCCAGTCAGCCAGTTATCCAGTCATCCAGCCACTTTGCATATTTCCCGCACATCCGTTAGCCAAAAACGGAAATTAGTTACAGAAGTTATAATTAAATTCCTTTGGCTGCATGTGAGTCCCCGTCTTCGTCCGTGTCCTCGCCTATTCCAACATCTGCCTGTGTGCAGCAAACTGAGCTTGTAAACAGGCCTGGGGACCTGTGTCCGGGGCTCTGGACGCCAGACGTTGCCATGGACAACATTTGAGTGCACAGCCGGTGGAGAGGAGCATATGGTTGGGGTGAGGGCGCCCAAGCGTTACCCAGGATACTCCAGCCATCGAAGAGGAGTCTTAATTAGAAACAATTTGAGGCTGACTGATTGCTGGCGGCTAGAGAGTGGACCATAAAGTTACCTACATCGTTCTACCTACACGCACTTCTCTTCCTTCTCATTAGTTGATAAATTAAATATTTTCTTTAAGGAAGATAGATTTGGTATTGATACATGGATCTCTTTTACATATTGAAAACTTTAAGATATCCTTTATCAGGAATATTAATTATTATATTTCTTGAAACTCCAATTTCTAATCAATTTCTAATGTTCTAATGTTGGTTCTTATATTTATACCCCAAAAACGCTTGAAATTTACCAATCAATAAGTATTGGGAAAGCAT